>CBVK0100286164.1:0-23307 GCA_900067695.1 Picea abies | reverse complement strand
AATATATTATTCTACTGACTTGAGGGGTTAGGTAGGTTAGGTCCCTAACACCGAGGTTCTCACTGTTGCAACTAGCATATATTATCTTATTCCCCACACACATGTCACACCCAAGGAAGTGTGCCCCTTCTTTGATCAATAGTCCTCTAGTTTCCCCATTTCTCTTCCAGGGTTACCAACAACATGTCAAACAGGAAATCTCTGAGCCCTGCGACTAATGCCCAACACACCAGGGAACAATTCTTAGCAAAACTCTCACCTGGAGAGATTTCTCACGGGTCTAAAAACCTGTCTCTTTGACTACAAGTCCCTTTCCTAGAGAGACTTCTCATGGGCCTGACAACATCTAATGCCCAACACACCAGGGAACAATTCTTAGCAAAACTCTCACCTGGAGAGATTTCTCACGGGTCTAAAAACCTGTCTCTTTGACTACAAGTCCCTTTCCTAGAGAGACTTCTCATGGGCCTGACAACATGACTCTTTGACAGAAAAAACTATGGTTACAATACAAAAACCCATTACAATATTCTATGTGCAGATGAGGTAATAGTCCTCCTCTCTCATATGGTATGACCCCTCTTGAACACGAGAGTTAATAATTAATGAATTTTCCCCAAAATACACTAAGGCCAACAATATATATATATTTCATGCCTTCAACTCGACACTTATCACCTTCAGAAGTAGCTTAAACCACTTGGTGACTCATTCCCTATCTCAGAAACTTAGCATCAAATAATTATCCATAACTTACACTTTTCCGAAAATATTATAAAATATTCTCTAAGACTTAAGTCTCACCCCCATTTTTTACTTTTCCGGTGGAGTTATCCCCCCATATCTTTTCATCTTAGTATATCTGCATGCAACGATGTAATAATATATTAATAACTATGATTATATTTACATGGATAGATGCACTTGCATATTTGCATCCCAGATCACTAGCCTCATAACCACACAGGCTCTTCGGCCTCAATAAATATAAATTCATATATATACATATATATAACTCAAATATGTGTGCACTCCTAGGTCATTCTCGTGCACTTACCCAGGTGTGCGCAACACTGTGAAATGTGCACACTTACCCAGGTATGTACAACACTATGAAATGTGTGCACCCTATCTTTGATAATAATTCTCACACACTACTCAGGTGTGTGCAACACCAAAACTTAGTACCAATGACTCACCAGCCTAAATTCACATTTACATTTATAATTGGTAAAATGGCTCACCAGAATATATGTACAATTACAAAGGGTTCTGATTAGGGACATTACATACTAAAAGTTATTTCTTTGTTCCCTATAATGGTCTATGAGGAGACCAATGAGGAAGTATATAGACCAATGAAAAAGGAGGAGTCGAATGCAATATTTTTCATTTCTTCAAGATAGACAACAACCTTGGACCTGATAGGTGGATGGTGTATTTTTTTATTGAGTTCTTTGATATGCTTGGGGTCGATTTATTGTGAGTGGTTGAGGAGGTAGTATGTACTGACAAAATGAAAGGTGGTCAAAATGTTACCTTTCTAGCCTTAACTCCTAAATAGAATTGTCATGAGTCTTTTGATGGTTTAAATATCTCTCTCTTTGTAATTTTCTATATAATATTATAGCCAAGGTGATTGCAACAAGGATGAACACAATTCTTTCAAAATACATTTTAGCAAAACAATTTGTCTTCCTAAGTGGCTGACAAATTCATGAGGCCATTAGTACAACCTATAAGGAGGGTTTACATACTATCAAGATGTCACATTTTCCTACTGCAATAATCAAACTAGATTATCAAAGGTGTATGATAAGGTATATTGTATGTATCTTCAGTTACTACTACTCCATCTTGGTTTATATTTTCCTTTGGTCGGGTGGATTATGTGTTGTGTTACTACTACTTATTTCTCAATATTTATCAATAGAGTTGCCTCAAAATTATTCAAACCCACTCGAGGACTTAGGTAGGGATGCCCCTTGTCCCCATATCATTCCTCCTCATGGAAGAAGGATTAAGTAGAAATATCCTTGAGGAAAGGAGGATGTGGTCTATACAAGGGATTAGGTTTGGGAGGGAAACTTTGACCCACTTATTGTTCATGGATGATGTTTTATTGTTCATCTTTGAATCTTATAGAGAAGACTCTCAACTCCAATATATCTTACTATTATATAATAAAGCTACAGGAATGGAATTAAATTGTGTCAAGTATACTTTGTTTACTTTAGGTATGGATGAGGATTAGTCCAAAAAGTTTGAAATATTTTTTCCATATCATCACTTAGACTTGAAATATGGTGTTAAGTATTTTGGTTTTACATTTAATCCATTTTTTTTTATGGAAAGGGAGATTGGTGGTGGCTGTTTTCCAAAATTGAGAAAATTATTTATCTTTAGTGCAATAAGTGGTTATCAAGTGGGGGGGGCGCACATTGGTTTTAGTAAAATTAGTCCTATAAGTTGTACATGTCTACTAGCACACTCTTTCTCATATTCCAAAAGGCATATTATAAAATATTCAGAAGTTCCACTACAATTTTGTCTCACATGTAATAGTGAATTTAAGGGGACACATTGGATTAGGTGGAAAAATATGGCAGCCCCAAAGGCTCTAGGAGGGTGGGTATTAAAAAATATTCATCACTTTGGTCAACCTTGGGAATCTAAGTATTTATGGTTGGTCCTCACAAAGAAAATAATTTGGAGCAAGATATTGGTGCAAAAGTACATATCCCCTAGATCAATAATCAACATAAGGATATAAAACAAATCGATTCATAATGTTTCCAATTAATGGAAATATGTGTCTTTGTATTTCTATTCATAGGTTCATACCTGTCCTGGAGGGTAGGGGATGGACCTCTGGTGAGGATTGGATTTGATTCTATAATGGTATGTAGCAAGGAAATTTTTCTTCCTAGGGAACTCGTGCGATAGTTAAGAGTGATCGGGAGAACTACTTTGAGATCCATTGACAAACATTTAGAAACAACTCTATGGAATCAAGGCTAGTTAAATTCTACAGACTTGGTCTTAAAGGGGGACCTTCATAGGTTTTGGGAGGTTTTTATATCAAAAATTCATAGGGATCACATCAAAATTAGAGAGAATTCAGATGAATTAATTTGGGGATTAAATAAACAAGGAGGCTTCTTTACTCCAAATTTGGGATATCAAACCCTCTTTCAGAATTCAAATTGGGCTCTTTTTTGGTGGTGGAAATCTTTTTGCAGGGTGAAGGAACCTCCTAAATCCAAGTTTCTTATGTGGCTAGCTATGTTGGATAAGGTTCTGACTTGAGACCATATTCAGAAAAGATGTAAATTGGGACCGGGTTGGTGTAGTTTATGTAAACATCATGAAGAAACAAAATCTTGTCTCTTTCTTCAATTCCCATATACTATGAAAGTGTGGCATGAGGTTGAAGGATAAATTGGTCATGCAACTCTATGGCAAGGTTTAAATATTGAATCTTGTTTTCAATCATGGTTTCTAAGGAAGGAATTGGAAGAGCTTATAGTCATTCCTTACCTATTTATGTGGGGGATATGGCTTGAAAGGAACTCTTCCTTGTTCGATGATGAACACATTCCAACTTTAAAAGTCACAACACAAGTTGTGAGCCTTCTTCCCTTTTATAAGGAGACAATTAAGCACAAAGCTATTAGAATATTTGGGAATCTGCAGGTGGACAAATCTTACCCTTGGTTTTTTTTAATGGGGCCTACAAAGGTCAAAATATGATTATGGGTCTTGGTTTTACTGTATTTCTTACCAGGACACATTATATTCACTTTAAAGAACATATTGGTAGGGGGACTAATAATACTAGAGAGTTTATGGAATTATTTTACTTGCTAAAATTTTCTTTGGGTAGAGATTTGGGGTCTTTATAGGTTTTTGGAGACTCTCTTTTGGTTATTAACTAGATGATTGAGAAGACACATGTTCAAAACATTGGAATTATGGTTGTGGTAGATCAATTGGACTAGATCATGGGAGCTTTTCAGGATCTCAATTTTTCTCATATCTTTCAGAAGTACAATCAAATTGCAAATAAAATTTCCAAAGATTGTCTACAACTAATGGAGAATTATTTTGTACTCGTAGAATTTAGAGATGGTCAATGCTTTGGAAATATAAATTCTATTCTTAATGTCTTTTGAGGTTATAAAACATGTAATCTGTCACTTTTTTGAATGATTGTGACGAAGGTCTATGTATTTTTGTGGATAGATCATCTATTGTATCTCTTTTTGTGGGTATTTTTGGGATGCCAATGGTGAGGGTTTATGTTGGTTAGCATACTTGATAGGTTTGTTTTATTGGATAAGATCTTGTACCTTCTTGAAGAGATTTTTTTGGTCTATTCCTTGGGCACCTTATGATTTTATTTCTAATTCTACTGAAATAAGTACATTGTTTTCTTGGGGAAAAAATGGGGATATTTGATATCACATAATCCATGACATTGATGTCCAACCCATGGATACACGTCATCTAGTTATATTTTTTCCACTTCATAAGACAATTTCAAACTATTAGATCTTAATAATTGTAGAGATTGATTAGCTCGGTATCAAACAAGATCTTGGTCAAGTCTTCAAAGTTTTTTTTATATTTATTAGCTAAAACAAGGTCCTCATCTATCCATAGAGGATCAGGGTTGGAATTGTTACTTAAAATAATAGATTGATTAGTTTTGTTTCTATCATTAAAGTCTCCTAGAAGGAAAATACTACCTCCATTTCTCATACCATAAATATCTTTTTCTAAACTTTTGCAGGGACAATCCTTATCTAGATTAATTTTCTTATAAAATGTAGAATTAATAGTGTGAAGTGATATATTGATATATAAATATTCTTAGCATTAATATAGGATATATCCCTATATATGTACCGATTGAGAGGGTATTTCCTATGAAGTTGAATGTGAGGAGAAATGTTCATTTTTATGTAACAAGTTATGTCTCCAATCCCTCTAGGGAGGATTTCTTGTTCAATGTTGAACACAATACAAATCCTTCTATGTTACAGACCTCAGATTCTTCATGGTCCCAAGTTTCAACTAGAAATATAATATAAATTTCATTCAGGATCCAACTTAATATAGGCCCTTTTTCCATGGAAAATCACAACAGTTCGATAATAGGATCCGTAGTCTCACAAATTAATATTTATTATTATATTTTTGGTCTCTATCCCTAATAATATCTTTTTTATTCCTAATTATTTCCCATTTTCCTTCATTCAAGGCTTCTTTTTCCTTTTGAACTTCCTTAATTAAGCTTGGTCTTCCAGAATTAGGTCTTCATTTATAAATATTCTTGATCCTTTTTAGCTTAGAGTTTTAGTGAGTATGCCATATTTATGGTCATTAGAGATTACTTTAACCTGAATCAACCTATCTTCATGTTCGATTATTTTTCCAAAACTCTTTGCTTCTTTGAGGCAAGTTGTTTCAATTTGTGATTTCTCTTTTCTCTTTTATCTTTTATCACACTCATGGTCCAACTCTACGAGCTTATTCATTTCCTCTTTTATGGGGTTGATATCCAATTTATGTTCCAAACTATTTAGGGCCAAATTGTTAATCAGATTTTATTCTAACTCTTTAATCTTGTCCCTAAGATTACAATTTTATTTTACCTCTTTCTCTTGGGTCGATTACTTCTTTAGGTTTGGCTCTATTTTTCCATTTCTTCCAATCTAAATTTCATTTTTTGCAGCTAATTATCCAACCCTAATATTTTATTGTCTAGCTATGTTTGATTCTTATCTACTAAGGATCTAAATTTATTATCAAGAATTACTTCTAACTCAATGTGTAGTTTGGATTCTCTCTCTTCTCTACATTTTTCTAATGATTCTATATGTTCATACATATTATCTAGGGTAACGTTTCTAGGCCTCCCCTTGAGATATTTTGGTATCTGTTGTGAATTGCTCATTGTTTTTATAGAGGTGGAACTCCTCTTTCTCACTCAAATTTTCAATATACTTATTCAAACAATAAATTTAAACATTCATATCATCTACACCTGTGAGTGGACTACATGGTAAAACAATTGAAAGGATAGAATATAAGTTATAGAAGAAAAATAATAGCCTTAATTAAAATATACAAGACAACTATATCCATTCCATCAAATCCATTCATTTGAGCAATGAGGAAAAAGATATGAAGCAAGACTCATATGAAAAAAGAGATTGGTGGTCCAAAAAAAGAGGGTTTTAAATGATTTCATTCATTTAATATCATAAGATGCATAGGAGAAACATACTCAAGTTCTCATGCTTTTACAAAAGTTAGTGATAAAAAAAGTTATGAACTTTCAAAATAGCTTTCTGCAAGAGTCTTCAAAAGAATATTACACATAGATTTTTCAAGTTTGAATAAATTGTTTTCCTAAAGGACAACATAATAATCCTGATACGAATGAATTTGTCCAAATGGAATAGGATGGGGATCCTATGGAAGAAGTATAATATCAAACCTATAAGAGAAAGAGAAAAGAAATGAAGGATCGGATTTACTAGTAAACAATAAACCAATAAAGTTAGATGATCATAGATTGAGAAGAAAGTCACTCTTCAATATACTCTTTTGGCTGTGGGATTGCTATGTTCATCTTCACCTGAAACAAGAATATATCATCTTTCATTTCTTGGAAATATGAGTGTCATTCTTGAATCAATGATAAATGGTCTTCATTATCATTCACAAAATTAAGTAACCATCATTTAATCTCATCCTATGGAAATTTATGAGACTATGAAAATCACTAGCCCACAATTTTTTTAGTATGTTTAACTTTGTTTCCAAATTCCCTTTAGTTAATAACTTAGATTCTCTAAACAATTGTGGGCCCTCAAGTTTATTAACTATTTCAATTTATTTAAAAAATTGATCACTTATTTTTTCATTGACCTTTTTTCAATTTGTAATTAATTCACACAAGATTTGTGTTGTTTCCAACAATCTAGCCTTTACTTGATTTATTATTTTATCTAAGGGAAAGTCTTGTTGTTTCCTAGTGAAGTCACTCACACTTGTCACTCATGCCACAAATGTACTCAGAGTGTTTTGATACAAAAATTCATCATTTTCTAAATCCTGTTGTAGATTTTCCATCAAAGAAGCAATTCTTTGTCTCAAATTTCTCAAGCTAGTGTTGAATTTCTCATGAATTATTGTTTAATGTGAAAACACACTAAGTGGGACACATGGGAATCCCATGGAGCAGGGTGTACCATGATTTTAGCTTCGCAAGTCCTCATTTATTCCAGTTTCATTTGTTTTTGTCATAGAGTTATCGTTAGTTTTGTAGTGGCATGATATGTTTATAAAGACTAAATATTAATTAATAAAGTTTATAAAATAATAGCTAGAGTGGGGTTGAGTGCCTCCTTCTTTTGGGCTTCACAGATTTTTGTTTTGTTTTTAGAAACATTCTATGTGGAGCTGCGTCTCTTTTTTGGAAATATTTTCTACTCTTTGTTTCATCCCCATTGTAAAAGGAAGTTATTGAATCAAATGAAAGGATTGATGGTGTTTGTTCCAACTTATATTATGTATCTCATTTGAGCATTTTACAGAGATTTGAGTTCTCTTTTTTATTCTCTCTCTTTGTGGCGGATAAATTGGTATCATAGCCTAGTCGATGCCCTCAAAGCTTCGGAAGAAACCATCCAGTTCAAAAAACAATTCCTGGGATTCCACACCATAGTTCTTGAGCCATGCATGATTTTGCAGCAAGGGCTCCCTCAACAATATTTATACATTTTTCAAGCGCCCTCCTCAAGGCCATTTTCAGTTCAATATTCATTCCAAGTGGATGAATATTATGCCTCTGCGGCCATAGCCAGAGACGAAATCCTCAACAAACAATATGTCCTTCGTAACACAATATTTGGAGAATGTGCTCCATGAGATTATTTGCATGCAACAACAACACAGTATCACACCAATGCAGTTGGATACTTGTATCCAATTTCCAAAGTAGTCAAGAAAGATGAGTGGAGAATTTGTGGATTCTTGGATCTGCGGTCTCTCCATGTATTTCCGCACTCACCCAGATCTAGATGAAGAGAGAAAGTTTCATATTATGAGTCTTCAACATGAAGGCTTGGCGTAGACATGGTGGGACACATAATTAGAGATCCAATATTTATTCATAGAGCTTGGAGAAAATGACAATCCACCACCGCAAATGATCACAACCTGGGAAATTTTTTGTCAAAGCCTCTGAGATCGATTATATCCCTCGGGTTTTCATCAAGATTTGCTCACTCATTGGCTACATCTCAGAAAACTACCTAATTAAGTAGTTCAAGCCTACATATATGTATTTTGAAAGCTCTTCCTCCAACTGCACATATCCGATCTTGAGGAGGTATTGGTTATTAAATTTAATTCTAGTATTTTATTTCCACTAAGATGTGAAGTGGATTTTTTTCACGGTGCATCCTTGGATAAGGCGTTCCTTAGAGACTTTGTGATTGAGTGAAAGGTTAATCCGCATCCTCAATTTAGGAATCCATTTCCCTATACTAATCCCAGTAAACCCGATGCATCCTCATATTCTCACCCTCCCCTTGCAACCCAGGGATCACCCACCAACCCCTCTACTAATTCACCTCAATCTTGTAGTTCCAATCTTTGGTGCAATTTCGATAAGACTAGTTCACACTCCACCGTATATTTTCTCTCCATAAAGAATCAAAATACCCAAAATAAATTGTTAACAAAGGTGGAACTTGAAGTTGGAGATGAATCTGTTGGCATGATCTCCCTTGAGAATCCCACCGAACCAGACCCTTCACTGATGTTAATGACCATGAATAATACAACCTCTTTGTCACCTCCTCTATTCACTCACAATTTCCAAATCAAAAATACCATCACTACTCTCATCCTTGATAACATCAGTGAAAATAATTCGGTATCTCATGAACTAGTACAACGTCTGCAATAACCTATTACTCTGCATCCCCATCCCTATCATCTAGGTTGGGTTCAACAAGGAGGTCCATTCATTTAATAATCTACATAATGCATGATCACCTTCTTCATAGGACCATTTCATGATGTGGTGACTTATGATGTTGCCCCTTTATATTGTGCATACCTTTTACTAGGCATCCCGTATCAACAAGACCACCATGTTGTCTATCATGCAAAGACTCATTGGTATCATATCTTCCATCAAGGATGCACATACATGCTCACCTCATCCAATCTCTCGTCTTCGCAAAATCATTTGAGTTCCCTTAATTGATGTGTCCCTCTCTTCCTGGTGCGTCCTATCAAACCTGATAATCTGACTAATCTGGTCCCTCACAAAATGGAGGCCCTTCTCAAAGAATTTTCTAATGTATTTACCAAAACCACAGGATTGGCCACCTACATATATATTGAACACTCTATCGAACTCATTTTGGGTGCTTCATTACCCAATGCTCCAGCCTATCACTTAGCCACTCATTAATTTGATGAGATCGAATGTTAGATCAATCAACTTCTTGAATATGGACATATCCAACCATCGTCTTCTCCTTGCAATTCACATGATTTCATCATCCCCAAGAAGGATGGCCCCAATTGCGTCTAGTCACTGATTATCGATCCTTAAACAATATCACAGTTAAAAACCGTTACCCCCTCCCAAGGGTTGAGGACCTCATAGATCACCTGCATGGCATTGTTTACTTCACAAAGATGGATCTGAATGCAGGCTATCACCAAGTGAGAATGCACTCAGTGGACAGTTGGAAGACCGCATTCAAAACCAAAGTTTGTCTCTTTGAATGGCTTGTCATGCCCTTCGATCTTACCAACTCCCCATCCACATTCATGAGGATCATTAATGATTTGTTTCGTCCTTTTTTGGGAAATATTGTGGTGATCTACTTGGAAGACATTTTGATATTCAGTAGATCATGGGAAGAAGACATGTAACATGTGCACCAATTCCTTGAGTTACTCCGAACTCACAAGATCCAGGTCAAAGAGAGGAAATCATTTTTTGGACAGAAGTCTATGTAATATTTAGGCTTCATTGTGGATATGGAAGACATCAAGCTTGATCCAAAAAAATTTCAAGAATTGGCACAATGGCTAGCGCTCACCTCAAAACTACAATTGAAGATCTTCATAGGAGGTATCAATTTTTACCGCAAATTTGTAGCACATTTCTCACAATTGGAAAATCCTTTGCATTAGCTGGCCAACCAACCACACTTTGATTGGCATGCAGAGATGGAGAAACACTTTACACAACTCAAACAAGCATTGTTATCTACTCTGGTTCTTAGATTTCCCAATTTGTAGCAACCATTTGAGATGAAGATGGATGTGTCTCAATTCGGGATTGGCATGGTTCTCAAACAAGGAGGACACCCTATGGCATATCACTCAGAGGTTCTCGTAGAAGATAATCTTAATTATAGTACATACGAAAAATAATTCTATAGTTTGGTTCAAGTTCTCGAGCAATGGAAGAACTATCTTCTTGGTGAGGAGACTATTCTACATACAGACCATCATCCGCTGATCTTTATCAACTCCCAAAGAAAGATATCAGACCAAAGGCACTGGAAGTGGGAAACATACATCCAACACATCCATCTGTTGATCAAATATAAGAAGGGGACTACAAATAAAATGGAATATTTGTTGAGAATCATGCTGATACAGGTAATTCATATATTGGAGGTGAGGTGTGCTTCGTATGATGCATGGAAATCCAAGTATGAATTAGATCCGGAGTTTGGAGAAATTTTGGCATCTCTTGAAAATCCCATGGTAATCAATCGTTCTCCTTTTCTTGATTATGCTATTAGAAATGGTTGGTTATATAAGTTTAATCAGTTGTGTGTGCCACAGTATGAGGATATACTTCTCCTCATTAAAGAATCCCATGCATCTACATATGGGGGTCATTTTGGCACCACAAAGACCATTGTCAATCTCGCCCTCCATTTCTTTTGGCCAGCCTTATCTAGACAAGTAGAAAGATTCATACACTCTTGTTCTCTCTACTCTAAAACTAAACCATATAATAGGAAACATGTTATGTATGAGGCCCTCCTAATCCCTGCTCGCCCTTGGGAATCCATATTGATGGATTATATCAACGGTCTCCCCACCACTATGCACAATCATGATGCAATATGGGTTGTTGTGTGTTTTTTATTAAAGATGGATATTTTTATCCCCTATCACAAAACTACTTCTATTATCCAAACTGTTGATCTATTATTTCACAATGCCTGGCCACACTTTGGATTACCTCAAATAATTATTTCCAACCATGACTCTCATTTCCTTATCATTTTTTGGTGCACCCTTTGGTCTCTTCTTGGATGAAAACTCAAATTATCTATGACATTCCATTCAAAAATGGAAGGAAAAAACGAAGTGGTTAATAGAGTTCTAGTTCACTCTCTCCACACCTATTTTGTGAAGAAAAAACAATGGGACACATATCTTCCCATTATCTAGCATAGTTATAACCAGGCATCCCATTCGTCGACTAGTTACTCCCCATTTGAAGTATGTATCGGTTTCCAACCTTTGGCCCCTTATAAGATTCCCTTGATGCTTTCTTTTGAGGGATCAGTAAATCAACAAAAAGAGAAAATATATGCTCAACAATGAATACAGAGATTTTCTCATGATCATGCGCAGGTAACAGAAGCATTACAGACTTCTCGAGCTTGTGCCAAAGAAAGACATGATAAACACATAACACATTTGGTTTTCCAACCCAGAGATAAAGTGTGGCTTCAGTTGGACAAACAGAGATTCAAAGGGAAGCATAATAAGTTGCATCCTTTGCGATATGGACCATACACAGTGCTAGAACACATTGTTGATAATGCCTACCGTCTAGATCTTCCTCCGCAGCTGGGAATTCATGATGTTCTAAATGTCAACAATCTAAATTTGTTTGAGCCATCTTGTCTCGAAGAAGTGGTTCGAGTGCAACATCTGGTGGATAAAATTATGGATTTCCAATCACCTCTTCTAGAAGACACCATTCTGGAGCAGTGCATTTGCCAAACTCGCTCTACCGAGTATATTTCATATCTTCTAGGCATAAAAGGAGATACTTTGTCACAAGCAGGATGGATTTCAATAGAAAAACTAAAAATAAGTTTTCCTCACCTGGTAGAGAAAGAAATATATGCTTCTGGCTCCAAAAGGGAGGAATTGGGCCACATGGGTGTCCCATGGAGTAGGGTGCACCATGATTTTAGCTTCAACATTCCTCATTTATTCTAGTTTCATTTTTTTCTTTGTCATAGAGTTAGCGTCCATTTTGTAGTGGTATGTTCCATTTCTAAAAATGAAGTCTTAATTAATAAAGTTTATAAAATAATAGCTAGATTGGGGATGGGAACCTCCTTGTTTTAGGCTACATAGATTTTTGTTTTGTTTTCAGAAACATTTTATTTGGAGCCTTGTCTCAGTTTTGGAAATATTTATTTATTTTTGTTTCATCCCCATTGTAAAAGGAAGTGATTGAATCGAATGCAAGGATTGATGGTGGTTGTTCCAACTTCTATTGTGTATCTCATCTGAACATTTTACATAGATCTGAGTACTCTTGTTTATTCTCTCTCTCAGTGTCAGATCACTAAGTTTGGGACTCATGGTGTATGAATGGGATGGAGAGACAAGTATTGCAGAGATAGATTCATGTGACAATAGAGTCATGCAGAGGAATGGATTAATGTAAAGTTCTCCACGTGAAATGTGACTCAAAATTGACTAAGTATAGGACACTACGATAGACAAGAAGAGAGGTACAAGTAATGCAGAGAAATAGGATAAGGAGGAGGTGGAAGAAGTTGAAAAAATGAATAATTATGGAGTATTTTAGAATATAGGAGTGTGGGATGTTAGAAAAATGGCTAAGTGTTGGAGAAAAATGGGGATTGCAGAAGTGTGGAGGAAAAGGTATGTCATGACTTCTTAGCATGAGGAAAAGTTTAAAATAATCTAAGTGTCAACTCACATGAAAGGATAAGTATGTGGAGCACAAAGAATGTTAAGTGCATAGAAAATACCCAATGGGAGGATTCTCCACATGGGAAGGAAATCGTAAAAATGACTAAGTGTTAAAATCATATGATTTCTTCCAAGAAGTAATATGGAACTATGAGACTTTTATGGGGTGAAAAGCACTATGGATTTGGATGAAAGGAGGGTTCTTTTGCATGGTATAACTTATCATAAAATGGAAGGTTATGAAATGAAAATGGATCAACAATAGTAGAGGTTTGTATTCACCCGTAGAAGTTTAAATGTAAACAACATTCACCAAAAAGATTCAAATGTAAACAACCACCTCAAAGGTTAAACTTTTGTGTTTTTTTTTACCAGAAACGATTATATTTATATTAGAAAAAAGGATTGATAGGATTCAAGTTCAACCATATTTACAAAATTTCTTGACTTAAAGATTGAAAAATAAGTAACTGTTGTTGAGGAAAATATATGAATTATCTTACTCAATCATTTTCGAATGTTGCCTAGCTAGGAAAAGATAGTCGAGAATGTCACCCTATGTTTATAGCCTCAAAAATATTTTCCCTTTCCACAAGTATTAATTACAAGGGTTTGGGTTGATTTATTAATGAAAAGAATGTTACAAAATAACATAATTTTTGTATATAAGTTTCTAAAAAGTATACATATTACAGAAACTAAATATGGAGATCAAAAGAAAAAGTAACTAAGTCACAAATACACACACATGAGACAGAATAGCAATCTACTTTATTTCATTCTGAGATATCAAAAGTGTTTTTCTCTTTACAAAACCCTTATGAGGGCATGAACCAAAGTCTAATTTAGAGATCCCCGATGAACACCATACCTTTTCAAATTATAAAATAAAACACAAATGGATAATTATTTCAACACATGGCACCCTTGTAACTCCCTTAGATACCTTCAAAATTGAATATTTAAATATCGGAAATAATTTAAACCACATCCAAAAATACATAAATATCCACATAATCCATATTATCCAAAAAAGAGCTTGTTGTCCAAACTTTATGTAGACCACGGTCTTCATCAACTCAATCATAAAAAAACATAAATTAAAAGTCGTACTTGCCACTTTGAGAGGCAATTTTTCTTTTATCACTGTTTTCCACCTTTGATTTCCCGAAATTAGCATGTGGTTAATTTGAACCTCGAGGTTGTATTTCACTAATAAAATGAGAAAATTCATCCTTCAAATGCATGTGGGAGGATACAGATTTTGAGGAGTCATTTGAGGGAGAGGAAGGGGAGGAACCAACTTTGCCTTTATCTTGCACATGGGGGACATCAGTTTTAAGCCTTTTACTAGCATGTGAGGATTGAATAGGTGAATGAACAGGGGCAATATGAACATTAGGATTTACAAGTGGTGGAGTAGGTAATGAAAAATTGGGCTAGCCACGATGATGAGAGACAACCAAATTGACAATCTCTTACCATCCATCATTTGCAAGGACTTCTTGTTGCATGGAGACATGAGGAGGAACAGGAATGCCAAGGATGTTTTGAGGCTGGAAGGGGGGTCTCTCTGGATGAGGTTGTACTATTCCTTTTCCAATCCAGTTAAAGAGCCCAACTTGGAACAATTGGTTCAATTCCTGGGGATCAAAATCAAAATGAATGGAGAATCTAGGCCTTCTATGCCCTCTATTCCAGTTTCCTCTTCCTTTATTATTTCTACCATGGCTGCCCCTACTGAAGAAAATCATCTTGTAGCAGAAATTCGTCAGTAAATAAGCCCTTAATAAAACATACATGACATTCTGCTTGCATGAATAAAAAAATTAGCTCATAAATTGACACGAGATACATGCAAATCCATCCATAACAAACCATTTAATAATCATCAAGTGAGCAGGGGGTGACAGGGTTCATGGGACATATGTAGGGAGTGTAATGAGCGAAAGGTGGTATAATGAGAGGGGATAATTACATGAATACTGTTGATCAATGATTAATTAAATAATTTAACTGTGTAAAATATACCAAAATATCAGTTGCCAACCATTGTTGTGTTATCTCTTTTGTCGTTGCTACACAGACCTTTTTAATTTATTTTACAAAACAGGGATGCCAAAATGATATTGGGTTTATGAGGGGGATATAATGAGCGAAAAGTGTTTGCATGACAGGGAAATAATATGGATATTGTTCATATAAAAATAAATCAAATCAAACAATCAAACATATCTCTATTCAGACCCCCAAAATTCAATCAATATTCACTTTTCAAACCACCTTCTAAACTGTCACATCTTTTTCAAATTGCTTGTTGGCTTCCAAAAAAACAATTCATATGCCCAGAAATACTTGATTACAGTAGTATTTTCATCTATATAATATTTATATAGCAATCCTATCAACAATCTTGCAATCGATATGATGAACATAATAACCCTTTGAACCACAACCATTCATATCCAATATTTATTATTTAAAATCAATAAGAATATGCACAGTATTTACCACCATTTGTCCATTATTCAAACATTGTTCAACATAATCGACTGGGCAAAAACTCTTAATCAGAGCCCAATCCTTTCACACACAGGTCTCCTTAAAAAATAATCAACATAAGAATTGATTCGAATAACATTCAACAAATAACATGCAACTCTTGAGCCCAAGCTTCACATAAATTAGCATGTAAAGACTTCTTGTTAAAATTTCCCAACAAGAAACAAATCCAAATCATGCCCAATCGACCAAGCCCACACAGTGCTTATTTACCCTTGACTGGATTGAAACCATATCAATATCATATTTAGGGTTTAAACATAGAAAATGGAGATTAGGAACAGTTGGTTCAATCAAAGGAAGAAGTCTTCAAAAACGCAGACAACTCGTGCCTTTCAAAAATTAACACAGACATATAACAAGTAACCATAATCTCGATTGTGAGGGTTTCCAAATGACATTCAGACACCTCCAATCGAGAACTAAAAGAATCAAACCCTTAAACAACACAGTAAAATGAGTGTCCAAGCACAACCTATGCCCAACCCAGATCATGTATAATGCTTCCATTTACTTCTTTGGAGCGTTAATTTCATACTATGCACTACTTTCCAAGAAACAACGTTAGTGAGGGTAACACTATGATAGCTAACAACTTGGGGTTTTGCCAAGTCAAGGAAAGAAAAACTTTAAACTCTCAACACTTCACATTGCAACCCAAATGATCGAAAATATCAACCACGTAGACAAAAGTGGAGTGGAAATTCTTAAACACAGAGACTGGTGGTAATACTCATGTGCAAGGCTCAGAGCTTGTCAAACATAATAAATTTCCACAAAGCAATCAGACCCAAAAGACAATCCGATCGAGCATGCTTCACTGTTATTTTATCCATAAACCCATGCAAAGATTACATGCAACAAGGAGAGCACAACCATTTTTTTTGTTTAAAATGACAACAGTCTAGAATAATCACTAGAAGAAACCATGGACACAACACCAATACATAGTTCAAATATCCAATAATATCTTAAGAAACACACAGACTGCGAGCAACCTTGAGCCAAAAATTGATTTGAAGGGAAGAGAAACCATCATGGATGGAAGAGTAAGGAACCTATACCTGGAAAATCCTTCATGAATAAGAGACTAGATTGTATGCCTCCTTCAATACCAAGCAATGTGGAGCATAAACAACCACCAGAGCGAAAAACCAAAAATCAAGTATGACTAGGGTGACGGGCTTTGAGGGGTGTTTGAGTGACGTGTAATAAATGCATGTCGCTTTCCTCTACAACCTCATTCAATTCCAAGTACGGGCCAACCAATTCACCATAGCACTAATCATTTAATCAATCACATAACCATTGCCATATCCCATTTGCATAGTGTGCCACCTTTGGTAATATCAAAATCTTTTAAAAATAACCATGTGCTATAAAATTACCTCATGTGCATTCAACATATAACATTCAACAAGGCGCTTAACTATAGCAGCAAGGGTTTGTACACCTTTATTTGTCACAATAATACCACATTGGAGTTTGTATATAGTCATTTAATTTAAAAGAACCCCAATATTATCCCTTTTATCAAGATCATATTAAACCAATTGATGTCATATTTAATTGCAATATCAAAACCAAACTTATAATAATCCTTTCATCCATAGGGTAGCCTTAACATAATCTAAGAGTGGTCATCAAATCCATCATTTCCATCCATTAATCAACAAATCATATTATGTCACCATAACATTTTAACCATGATTTGAAACATCGAACTGTAGAAGACTATGTTGGTACCATCACAATAGAAAACAAAATATAAGCGCAGCATATCCATCATAGCGCCACAAGTCTACAAGGGGGTCCCACCTACTAGTTTATTATTAATATAAATAATTAATAGACCTTGGAAATCATTTGTGATCATAGTATTCATCGTTGCGTTTTTAAGCATCAACAATTGTCTGTTGATTCCTTATACCTAGCTGAAGTTTATTCCTTGACCTAGTGGCCATTATACAAAATTGCCATGTAAAAATGCCTATAAATGAAAAGAGAAGATGCAAAACTTTAGAGAATATGCTATGCTAATGCATATGTAGAGATGTGTCCACCTAGTTCTATTGTTGATCCTCATACATTTGGTTTGCAGCTAGGTCTAGTTGTTCTATATACCTTGCTATTGAATTCACAGGGAAATTTAAGTGTTGTTGTGGGAGGAGTGCTTCTTTTGAAGTCCTTGATTAAGTAGATGGAGTTGGATGATCATTTTTGTTGGCACAGGGGCATACATGGGGTTCAATGCTTCAATAATGCACCAACAAAACCCTAACTACCAGCCCTTTCAGCAATACCTGTGAAGCAGATGAAGTCTTACCCGAGGTAGAGACAGGGGTGGTTGCAAGACTCAGATGTCTACAACCTATCTGGGACACAGATCTATGATTACAATACTCTAACAAAGCACTTAGTAGTTACCATTCGTTATTATTTAGCCAGTATTTACTTCATAGATAAAACCCTAATTATAGAGCAACGAAATATTCAACAAGATATAACTCATCTAAGCACTTATCACATGGAAAGAGATTAGAGATAACATTTATTCACATCACTAAGCACTAAGATAACATACCAGATTTATCTAAACATTCATTACTGCACTTAAGATTAAATTATATAAACAAGACAATAACCATAATGCACAAAGAAACCATACCATAGGATATACGTGGTTCACCCCAGTGTGGGGCTACGTCCACCAACTCTTCTCTTCTCTATTATCTTCTGCCAATCTTCTACAAGCATAGAGCCCAAAAACCCTACTCTGCATAGGATAGGATATCTGTGCACCTCTTCAGATCCTCCTTCCCTGAGTTATGTCAGAGAACAAAGCCTTCGTACACACTCTATACACATGCCTCTTACAATCACTTGCACTTAGCTCTGCAAGTCTTAACACATAGTATCCACAAAGCATCCACAACTATTCACACTTAGTAGACTGGCCTCTTCCTACATCGCCTAGATATCTATTTATACATTAAAAAATGGTCCCAAACATGGGTAAACCCATGGGCTGACATCCCATAACTGTTACATAAACCCTAATCCCAAACCTACCCTAAAAAAGGGGCCGAGATCCCGCGATCTCCGCTTCGACTTGTGCTCTGCCTTAGACCATCCTGTCGAAGTCCCAAAAGAGGTCAAACATGACCAAGGATATCCAAAACTTGGTCAAGGGCCAACACCTATAACCAAGGTGCCACGTGTCATTGATATATTGAATTTTTGTAGACCCCTTATGCCTATTAGAGCATGACACGTGCCACCTCCTGATGAGGGCACTTGTCACCCCTGGCCCTTGCTACGTGTTAGCCTTTGGTATGTGCCCGCTTGGCCAAAGTGGCTGGTGATGTGATAGGGACTCCGAGAGTCTAGGACGTCGGGACTCCGGTGGTTTGGAGTGTGGTGTCAAGGATACACTAGAAGGGCCAGATCTACATGGCAGTGTTTTGGAAGTTCGGGAGATAGGAGCTCCATAAGCGTTAGGGTGTAGTGTTGTAGAGAGATTGAAGGGCCCGAAGGCCAGAGCCGCGTGGCAAGATTATGAGACTTTGGAAGTTCAAGACTTTGGGAGGTTTCATTCTTAGATAGAAAAGGGGTACTTAGTGCTGAAGCACCGAACGACGGATTATCCTTAAGCATATGCATTGACGTGGAGGGAGATTCACCATTGGTTTATTAGTGAATGGAATCTCGCCATAGGTTTAGGAGGACTGGAAGCTTTGGGATTTAGGAGAACTTAGGATGATACGTAAAATTTAGATCCACATAGAAACCACGTGGCCCTTGACCAAAAAGTGACCGAAGGACCGTGGAAGGACATTTCTTCCAATCCCAAGCTCTGTTTTGAGCGTGAGGACAATAGTTGGAAAGCTATGAACAAGTAGAAAGGGATGGATATCCATGAAAAAGGATGTGACATGGTTTAGGAAAATGAAATTATGATTCCCCACCCCTTAAAATATTATTTAGGGGTCGAGTGTGTTACATCTCTACCATTTGTTACTCGAATCGGGGCATCCTTGAAGCATTGTTATTTTGATGGCTACAATTTTATTTTTATTTTTTTGGATTCTTCATTAGAATCTTTTGAATCTTTGTCATTGTCGCTATCCCTCTCTATTTCACACATATATAATTGTTTACCCTTTCATTTTTGGCATGGACTCTAGTTAGGTGCATGACATCTAAAACACCAACTTGTGGGCAGACGAATCTGTGCAACTGAAGAGCATACAAGAGTTTGGCACAAGAGTTGGCACAGTTTACCAATATTCGAATGCTAAATGTCAGTGGATGCTCTGAGCTAGAAGAGATGCTGAGTATGGAAACATTGATATCATTAGAGGTGTTGGAAGAAGAGGCATGTGTGAAGCTGAAGAGCATAGGGGGGTTTGCCCAGTTGGAAAATCTTAGACTCCTAAATGTGAGTGGGTGCTTGGACTTAGAGGAGTTTCCAAATATGCTTAGACTTAGAAGAGTTTCCTAGTATGGAGTTTAGAAGAGTTTCCTAGTATGCTCAGACTTACAAGAGTTTCCCAATATGGAAACATTGGTATCTTTGGAGCACTTGTGGGCAAACAAATTTTTGAATATGAAGAGTATACTAGGGTTGGTGCAATAGAAAAATATTATATACCTATATACTAGTGGTTACTTTGAACTAGAAGAGTTGTCAAAGTATGGGAATATTATAGATTTGTAGCATTTGAAATACATGCAACAAACAAAACAGGTGGTAGAAAAATACTTTCCATGAATTTGGAAGAGCACAAGAATCCACTATTCTCGAGACTATTGTTATTGTAAGCATAAACTTCATAGGTATATGTTTCTCTCATCAAATTTCTCTATGATGTTTCTTATCAAATGCTTCAATAGCTTATGTCCATGTCTATGATTTTGTTCCATTTCTTGTTTCATTTGTATATGAATCCATAGGAGGTGTTGTTTGATTTCCATATGAATCCATAGAGAATCGATTTCTTTGAGTTGAGATAACTACCCATTTTTTTATTATGAGGGATGAGAATGGAAATGGGGAGCTTGTGGATAACATTGTCCATGCAGAGTGCCTTATGTGTCCATTTCTGGCAATTATGTGTACATCCATGGCAAAGACAGGTGGAGGAGCAATTACGTAGGAGAATGATGTGAAATTAATTTAAATTAGTATTTTTTAAAACTTTGGTTAAAGCGATAGATCTTTTATGATAAGAAATCAACTAATAGCTAGTGAGTGAATGTATAGTATAGTGGAAAGTATAAAATATAGTATAATATATTAATTTTATTCCATCATTGTTCATTGATTGTACAATGGAGAATTTACTTTACTCTTCTATGAAATTCTACCAAAGTACATAAGATTCATTGATTTTAATATTATTTTTAGTTGTACATTAACATTGCATTTAATCAATGGGACTCTCATGAAGATGTTCAAAAGAAAATCCGAGGAACAAAAGCTATTGCAAAACCAAAAAAAATAATTACAAGACAGATTGCAATTGGTCTATTAGATCTATTATGCATCAATACAAGAGAATATATGATATATGTAACAATGGAAGAAGTCCATCATTAGCAAAAGATAGTTGTCACTATTAGATAGATAATGTTAGGGTCCTAACCTCCCTAATGCCTAAATTAGATATAATACTATGTATCATTATGTAATAAAGGCCATCATTAATAAATAATGTCTATGTAGTAGTGTGAACACAACTATTGCAGAAAGGCTTACTAGAAGGTTCCACCTACTAGAAAGTTTATTCTCTAGAATGTTCTTAACAAGATAGAAGTAGTATATATAGATGTTGAAGAATTGTAAAATATATCTTTTGGAATCATTTGTAATTTGAGCTCTTCTCTATTGAAGGTTGCCCCCTCAAAGAGGAAAGTGATTAGTGATTTCATATTAATAAAGGTATCTTATTTTGGTCCATATTGTTATTATATTCACTATTCTATTTATTTCTGCAAAATATTTGGATAATATTTGTTCTCTTGCTTTGAATATTTTGATTTGGTACCTTACAAGTGGTATTAGAGAACTTGCCTCGAAAATTTTAGAAAAAACAATTCTAGGTTAGAGGCATGTTCTAGTGTCTATAAACGAGTACGTTACAATGGGTATGTTGTAGGTTGTATCCCTTCATTTTCTAGATAATATAAAGGAAGGACCTGGAAATTTATCTAGTGGATGTAGCCCACATTGGGTGAATCACGTATATATGCGTCTCTATTTTATTGTGTATCTTCTATGTTTTATTTACACTTTTGTTTTATTTTATTTCTCCACGATCTTGTTTTTCTAACAACTGGTATCAGAGTGAAAGGTAACTCGAAGGAAAAGAGGGTTCCTAGCTTGAGTGGGAGAAATGGTGGAAGATTTTCTTTTTGAGTTTGAGAAATGGAATACATCTATATCAAAAGGATCTTTTCCTATCGTTGGGCGGAAAAGAAAAGAAACCAACGAGTATGAAGGATGGAGAATGGGAGATTCTTGACAGAAAGGCATTGGGAACGATACAATTGTGTATGGAAACGTCGGTGGCTTTCAATATTTCAAAATAAACAACAATGGAGGATATGATGAGGGCATTGGATAAAATATATGAAAACTGTAGGCCTCTAATAAGTTATTTCTAATGAAGCAATTATTTAATATGAATATCTTAGAAGGTGGGTCTATTGCTGACCATTTAAATGAATTTAATGCGGTAACTAATGAACTAAGTTCTGTAAAAGTGGACTTTGGTGATGAGGTTAGGGATATTCTAATCTTGTGTTCATTTCCAGAAAGTTGGAACAACTTGGTCATGGCTGTAAGTAACTCTGTCTTTGGTTTAAACACTCTAAAATTTGATGATGTTGTTGGTGTTATCCTTAGCGAGCAAATGCGACGAAAAATCACAGGTGAGACATTAGATAATGTGTTAACCGTGGATAACAGAGGAAGAAAAAAGGATAGAGGAAAGATCTCAGGGAACCACGAGAATTATAGTAAGGCCAGATCCAAATCCAGACTAGGAAAGATAGAGCATTAGGATTTTGGAAATAAAGCACATCTGCAGAAAGATTGTAGAGCTCCAAAGAAACAAAAAGATGGATAACAAAAGAAACATTAGGAAGCAAATGTAACAGGTGATGTGTTACAATATGCTTTGGTTCTTTCTTTAGATAATATTACTAAATCTTGGGTAGTAGATTCAGTGGATTCATTTCATGCCACACCCCATAAGAAATATTTCCAAGGTTATGTTCAAGGTGTTTTTGGATAGGTTTATTTGGGTGATGATGAACCATTTCAAATTTTTGGAATGGGTAAGGTACAAATAAAGAAAAAGAATGGAAACCAATGGTTACTGAAAGATTGAAAGAGGTGAGACATATACCAGATTTGAGAAGAAATCTAATTTCAACAAGACAATTGGTAAGTGAAGGTCATATATCTACATTTACAGATAAGGTGTGGAAGGTCATTGAAGGATAATTGGTAATGGAAAAAAGAGAGAAGGTAGGTACATTGTATTTATGTACTGTTAATGTCGACTCTTCTATATCTTTAGATTCTATAGGAGTGGATACAACATTGTGGCATCATAGGCTTGGATACATGAGTGAGAAGGGGACGCATACACTTCAAAAAAGGAATTTGTTGCTAGATCTTAAACAAGTTGATTTGGATTTCTGTGA
>CBVK0100286163.1:0-23307 GCA_900067695.1 Picea abies | reverse complement strand
CAAAAACTTGGTTGCATGGTCAGACATGCGGGGAGCATCCTTTCCTAACAATAAATCTTTGAAATCTGAGAAAAAATCATTAAAAACCTCATAAAAACAATGGGAGGCCTTGTGCCTCCACAAGGCTTGGTACCAGAAGGTTACTGGGTCAAATTCACAGTTTATCTTCTTAGACACATAGAGTTTTAGAAATAGACAACAATGCGCGATCGCGAAAACCAAGTAGGATGACATACAAAATTTCTTCTCCTCTTTGAATCGTGACAATTGGGAACAAATTTCCATGGAAATTAGCTTCCCCCAATAAAAAATGGCTTGTTCCTTGACTGTGAAATATAAAATATAAAGAATCATGCATGAAATACTTGTTGTGGATTCCTGTCTCGTTATCCTTGTAAACATCCAGGCAATTTCTTGGAATGGATTTCTAAATGAACTAATCTAAAATCTTGTGATGTCTTTAGGAATTTCCATCGAGCTTCGAGGAACTCGGGAAAGAGGCCCAACCCGTTATCATGCTCTTTTAGGAATTTCTTGCAGTATTCTCCTCTGAAGGTCAATGTTGGCTCCGACAATCTTAACATCTTGCGAAATACCTGAAGTGACAAAGAAACATGAGAGTGGTCCCACAGTGGAATAATTCTTTGGCCTGAAATATATCTCTCAGTGCACTAAGAGACCACCTCCTTAAAGTCAAAAAATTCAGGGACACAACTTGCACGAAAAATTCCAAAGGTCCAAATTACTTCATTATGGGAAGAAGGGGATGAATAGTAAGAGTATGCCCTGGACCACTGGAAGTTCTAGTCCTCATGCCCGAAGATGTTCACTATATATCCACAGAACTGTTGTCGAGATGTTGCCATAAGTTTACGAGAACGTCTATTTTCTCCAGATGATGCTTGAAATGAATAGTTGGAGGGGATAATATAACCCTCCACAAATGTTGTTCTAATGCATGTGAATGGGAGATCTCCTCAATCCTTTCGCTCATTAATGAAAATCTCTACAATTGCTGCATGACAAGATGTTAGCATTAATAATTATTAATTGCATACTTAGAAGTGTGAAGGTGGTGGGTATGATTAAGAGCAATTAAGGATTGGAGGTTTTGTGAACCTGCCAACCTGACGACCCGCGAAAGAAATTCCATGATGTTTGAAATGAGCACTCGGAAGGGATTATATAACCCTCCGCAAATCTTCATTTAATGTGTATTAATGGGAGATCTCCTCAAGCCTTTCGCTCATCAATGACAATATTTATGGTTCCTACATGATGATCTGTTAGCATTAAATCTTACTAATTGCATATTTAGAAACAAGTGCAAAGGTGGCGGGGACGGGGAATAGAAATTAAGGAATGGATAATTATAAAAAGCAGTCGAATGGGCTTCAAAATAGGGTTAAAAGGGATACTCAAGAGAGGTGAGGGCCTGACAGTCAAATTGTATGTCTTGAAATTTTTGAGTGAAAAACGCGTAAAATGGAAGAGGACACGATGGGACAGTCCAGTGGTCAATTTGTATATCGCATAATTCAGGGTGTTGTTTGCAGGTCGCGGAACAATGGAAGAGAAATATTGAGCCCACTTGTCCGGGAACCCGCAATAAAAAAAGTGGCTAAGTATGGAATAGGGAAATGGTCAGTCAGACTCATTTTCACTAATATATTGAAATTTGTAATAGATATCCCATTACTTGGAAAGATATTTTCTGCATGTTTCTGGACAAGTTGTGTAGGGATAGTCATTATGACTATCTCCTCTAGGATTTTACTCATTAATGACAATATTTACTGTTGTTGTATGGTGAGATGTTGGCATTAGACCTCAATTATTGCATACTTGGAAAGAAGTGCGAAGGTGGTGGGCACTGTAAACAACAATTATGAATTAGAGATTTCGTGAACCTACCAACCCAATGATCCGTGAAAGAGATTCCAAGAAATGGCCAAGTATGGAAAGTGGATGGACGAGATTCAAAATAGGGTGACTAGGGTTCCCCAGGAGACGTGAGGCCCCAACAGTCAAATTGTATGTCTCAGAACGTTTGAGTGAAAAATGTTTAACACGAAATAGGGGATGATGTGGGAGTCTCGTAGTCAATTTGTATATCGCAAAATTCTGGGTGTTGTTTGTAGGTCACAAAACAATGGAAGTGCAATCTAGAGCCCTCCTGTTTGGGAAACCACGATCGAAAAAGTGGCTAGGTATAGAATGGGAAAGTGGTTGGTCGGAGTCATGATATAAAAGCATGAGTGCAAATGTGAACTCGTGAGTCTACCAACCCACGTAGTTAGACATTTTCGAAAAAATGACTAAGTAACCAGAAAGTGAAACTAGAGGGGAAAAATAAATGAGAATTTGGTTAAGTATAGAAGAGGGAAAAGCAGGGCTAATATATTTAAATTTGTAATAGATACCCAATTACCTGGAAAGATCTTTTCTGCATGTTTCTAGACAAGTTGTATAGGGATAGTCCGTTTGACTGTCTCCTCAAGCCTTTTTCTCATTAATGACAATATTTATGGTTGTTTCATGATGAGTTGTTAGCATTAAACCTTGGTTATTGCATACTTGGAAAGAGGTGCGATGGCGACAGACACAGGAAACAACAATTAGGAGTTGGAGATTTCGTGAACTCGCCAACCCGACGATCCGCGAAAGAGATTCCAAGAAATGGCCAAGTATGGAAAGCAGTCAGGCGGGCTTCAAAATAGGCTGAAAAGGGTTCCCCATGAGACGTGAGGTTGTGAAGATCAAATTGTATATCTCGAAACTTTTGAGTGAAAAATGTGTAACACAAAAGAGTTGATGATGTGGGAGTTTGGTAGTCAATTTGTATATCGCGGAAGTCCGGGTGTTGTTTGTAGGTCACAAAACAATGGACGTGCAATATAGCACCCGCCTACCCGAGAATCCGTGATCGAAAAAGTGGCTAGGTGTGGAATGGGGATGCGGTCGATCGGAATCGTGATATAAAAGAATGAGTGCAAATGTGAACCTGTGAGTCCGCCAACTCGCACAGTTAGACATTTTCGGAAAAATGACTAAGTAACTAGAAAGAGAAAGTAGGGAGGAAAAATAAAGGGGAATTTTGTTAAGTATAGAAGAGGGAAAATAAGGGGATAAAAGAGAATGGGAAAATAGGAGAGCAAAGGGAAATTTTTCGTAAGCGGGAATTGGTCTGAGACAAGCCCCATTGTTGGAAAATCATCATTTTCTAGTCCAATATTTTATCCACTTACTCGTTCTATATTGTGCTTGTACCATTAAAAAGGGTGAGAGAAAATTCTTTGTTGAAGATTTATTTTTATTGCAACTTGTGGGAGTAATTGTGTTCTCAAATATTATTTTAAATATTAAACTTCCTGTATGATGAGTTGTTAGCATTAAAGCTTAATAATTGCATATCTAGAAATAAAATTATTGTACTGTCAACTTGATCGTAAGTATCACAATGACGAACTTGAATTTTAATATTGTGGTTGATTTCATAGCCCCATTTGACTTCAGCCACCATATATCATTTTTTTTTTCAAAATATTTGTGAAGAAGAAATTTGGTAATTTCATTAATAAAGTAAAAGTACTCAAATAGAGGCCAGGTGGTGGACAAGTAATAAAATGTTTCCTTTTGGAGTAAAGGAATCAAGGAAGCGAAAGGGAAATAATAGATCGTTTTCTCAACAAGGTTGATATGAAAATGAAACTTCTTAGGCAGGGCCCCAACTCCCGCATCGTAAATTAGTGTTGCTATGTTCTATCTGCATTACAAATATAATTAAATGTTGGTTTGAAATTGTCTAAAATTCATTTATGTTTCCATAGAAGCCTCATGTGATGGACATAAATCATTGTCATATAATTTTTAAATTCTCCATATTAGATCAAAGTGCTTGAGTTAATACAATATTTAAGAATTACGAGACTATCGAACCATGCAAATGAGAGGAGGTGTTAAATCCAACAAAGAAGCACCAACCAAGATTCCGAGGCAATTTTTTTAACAGTAAATCTATAAAAAACAATAGTGGGCAATATATATTTATCCATAGACATTGGACTGAGTTCTTTGCACCGAAGCATTGAACATATTTTTCATATATACAGGTACAACAGTTACAAAAAACAAAACAAAACATGCATACAATTCTGTGTTGTTCATCTAGTGTGACAACATGCAGGAGCCATCGACAAGCTCTTGAACATGCATATAAAACTGATTATCATTGTTTTTTAGGAACTCCTTATAGTCTTCTCCTTGGAAGGTCAAATTTCGCTGCCACAATTTCAATATCTTATGGAAGACCTGAGGTGACAAAGAAACACGAGAGTGTTTCTACAGTGGAATAATTCTTTGGCTTGAAACAGGTCAAGAAAACTCTTGCTCCTGACGATGGAATCCTAGAGACATTTCAAATCACCACTAAATTGTACAAATAACAGGGAAAAGTCCCCAGTGAGAAGAGTGTGCAATATATGGCCACCACTTCCAAGAGTATGACATCCCGCAACATTGCTTTGACGACTCACCCCATTAAGAAGGAAACCCATAATTCTTAAAACGCGGGAGGAGATAAGAATGCTCCTCATGGTAAAATTGATAGTTCTTACAAGCTTCCCACAAGGAAGAAGAGAAAAAACATTGTAGGGAAAGCGAAAGAGCCCGAAAATGAAAGTGAGGACACACCAAGAGACCACCTCCTTACAATCAAAGACTTCAGGGACACAACCTGCACGAGCAATTCGAGAGGTCCAAATTACTTTGTTCTGGGTGGAAGGGGACCAAGAGACCCCCTCCTTACAGGCAAATAATTCAGGGACACGGGCTACACGAGGAACTCCAGAGGTCCAAATTACTTCATTATGGGCATAAGTGAATGAGTAGTAGGAATATTCCTTGCACCACTAAGAGTTCTGGTCCTCACCCCCTAAGATGTTAATTGCATATCCAAAGAGTAGGAGAGTGGTCCTGCAATTGGATAATTATTTGGCTTGAAATATATCTTTGGGTGCACCAAGAGACCATTTCCTTACATACAAAGACTTCAGGGACACATGATGCACCAGGGACAAATCCAAGCCCAATCCAAAAACCTTATAAAATGAAAGGAAAGGATAAATCTCTGAGGGCGAGGACCGCCATCCGAGCTGAGAGACTCAAAATATAGATATGCAAAAGTCTATTTCATTCAATGTCGGTTTATTTTTTGAAATCCCTTCCTTTGGTATTGTCAGGGCCACCATTGCTGAGACAGGAAGTGCCCCTTGTTATGGTGGATTTCAATTTGGGCGCAGGAGTGGGAACAACGTCTACATTTCCATTATCCATTGTCGTATCATCATCCATCAGACCATATTCTTCCGGATCAAAATTTACTGCATCAACCTCTGCGCCAACCATCAATGCAATGGGGGTTGCCTTGGAATTCTTTGGCTTGAAATATATCTCTCGATGCACCAAGGGACCATCTCCTTCTTTGCATCTGGGCGGAAGGATATGAGTAGTAAGAATATGCGCTGGACCACTGGAAGTTCTGGTCATCATGCTCGAAGGTGTTTACTGTATCTGGATAGAACTGTTGTCGAACTACTGCCATAAATTAACGAGAATGTCCGTTTTCTCCAGATGATGTTTGAAATGAACATTCAAAAGGGATAATATAACCCTTCACAAATATTGGTTTAATGTGTATCAATGGGAGATATCCTCAATCCTTTCCCTGATCAATGACAATTTCTACGGTTCCTGCATAATGAGTTGTTACCATTAAATCTTACTAATTGCATACTTAGAAAAAAGTGCGAAGGTGGCGGTGACGACAAAGAGCGATTAAGGATTGGAGATTTCAGGAAGCTTCCAATCGGACAACGCTTGAAAGAGATTCCATGATGCTTGAAATGAACACTCTAAAGGGATACTACAACCCTACACAAATCTTGGGTTTAATTTGTATTAATGACAGATCTCTTCCAGCCTTTCGGGCATTAATGAAAATCTTAACGGTTCCTGCAGGATGAGCTATTAGCATTAAAGATTAATAATTTAATATCTAGAAATAACTGTGAACGTGGCAGGGATGGAGAAAAAATATTAAGAATTGGACATTTCATGAACTCACCAACTCGTGAAAGATATTCCAAGAAATGGCCAAGTATGGAAAGCGATCGGTCGAGCTTCAAAACAGGGTCACAAGTTATACTCAAGAGATGTGAGCGCCCGATGGCCAAATTTTCTATCTCTAAACTTTTGAATGAAAAATGTGTAACACAGAACAGGGCATGATGATGGAATTCAACGGTCAATTTGTATATCCTGGAACTTTGGGTGCTGTTTGTAGGTCGCAGAACAATGGAAGTGTAATGTTGAGCAAGACTGGCTGGGAATTGGCGATGGAAATAGTGGTCAAGTATGGAATGGGGAAGAGGTTGGTCAGACTCATGATATAAAAGCATGAGACATATTCAAAAAAATGACTAAGTAACTAGAAAGGGAAAGTAAAGGAGAAAAATAAAGAGGAATTTGGTTGTCAATTTGTAGATTAGGAAAGTTTGGGTGTTTTTTGCAGGCGGTGGAACAATGGAAACACAATGTTGAGCCCACCTACCTTGGAACCCACGATCCAAAAAGTTGTTGAATATGGAACGGGGAAGCGGTCGGTCAGATTCGTGATATAAAATCATCAATGGAAATCTAAACACGTGAATCCTCCAACCCGTGTACCTAGACATTTTCCGAAAAATGACTAAGTAACCAGAAAGGGAAAGCAGAGGAAAAAAAGAAAGGTGAGGGAAATTTTCAGAAAAGGGAATTGGTGTTAACAAAGCCCCATTGATGGTCTTAACAATAACTATGAAGTTCATTAAACAAGTGAACACGCTCTTCAATCAAGGAATAGATAAAGTGAGTCATGCTTATACTTTCCAAGATGTGTTTGCATAAGAGAAGCATACAAAATCTACAGGAAAATCAATTTTGGGATGTTCAAGTAAAATTATTGTATTGTAAACTTCACCGTAAGTATAACAACGACAAATTTGAATTTGTATTTTTTGTGGTTGATATGCTATTTCCATTGTACTTCACATAGAATATATCCTTTTATTTCAAAAAATTTCTAAAGATGAATTTTGGTAATTTCATTGATCAAGTAAAAGTGCTAAAATGAACTACATATTACATTTGCTTCATAGATATTACATTAAAAGGAAAATCAGGTCTTGTATATTCTTTAAGTTCATATAAAAAACACTAAGATCCTGAATGTATCATCTAGCCATAATTCATAAACTGGGCCCATGAGAACCTTGAACTACATCACGAAAGAACATGAAAACAAGTCTGCCAAACACAAGAAAGGAGAAAACCAGTGGAGATTGGGCATTGTATCCCATCTATAACCAAATCCCCAAATGGGCACCAAGAACTTTGTCGATTACTATATTACCATGAAGAAATATCACTATGAACATTTTCTTCTGATAATACTATGAACCAAGATTACGTTGACCTGACAATGTTCTAACATTACCAATTCAGGAAAATAGTGTCAATATTTAACTTAATGGAGTTTGATTTATTCATAGTTGGATACTTTGTATGAGGTTTGTCCTCTTGCTTCTCAGTATGGACTGAAAAATCTTATGCAATTCCAGTTTAATTTTCCATGGAACTAGAAAAATCTATTCATATCCTCATTGGGTAGCATGGACATATACACATGGGATTGTTTCGTTTCCTGCCATCGCTTGATATGATTTTTTTTTCTTCAGCCGATATGCAGTATGGCATTGTCCTCATTTAATGTAAATTTGCTATGGATCCGAAATTCACATAGCATGTAGACACTGTTTGCCTTTTTCTGCAGGTATACTTCATATGGAAATTCTTCTAACCCAGGAAGAACATCTTGTAACAAAGGTTGTCTAATTGTGCAATGTACGATTGTGTTGCTGACGGTTTAGATCGCAGTGTTGAGGCAATGTGTATACATATAAGGGAATTTTTTACTGCATCGTAGAGAATCAATTGTACCATCATTTCTGAAAGCAGAGACAAAAGAAGGAGAGTTTCATTTGGCACATACAAGCTCGAAGGGGGTCGAGTACACATTCACTGCAACCAAAACACCCTCAACCTACACACATGAGAATAATAGTTAATATATTGAACAATATAATAGATAACTGTACAAAATAAAAGCTACAGAAAACTGGTCAAGGAAATTTTTATGAGTAAAGTGTGGCTGGAATTGTAGATGTATACGCACCACAGTTGTCAAGCTAGTTAGTTTCTTGAGATATTGTACTATGTCTATTCGCAATTTTGTTACAAATGTTGCTTGGGTTGTGAGAATGATCATTTCTTTAACATCTCTTTTCTTTGTTATATTTTTTAATAGCATAAGTGAACATTTCCCTCTATGCAATTGTTGTTCCTTTGAATAAAACAAATTTGAATAGATGTCGAACAATTGCAGCTGCAACATGGAACAATGTAATAATTGTGTAGCATAACTGAGATATATGAACATGTGAAAGTAAAGGACCATCCTCGATATGGAGAACAATATTGTTTCCTTGTCATTGTCTGACTCTCCATATTTTATATGGAGAATGTGTTGTGATCCAAGTTTTCTCGCAAGTGTGACAACTGCACTAATGGTTCTGATTGGGTAAGTGTCGTTGCTCTATGCAAGTTGGTTGATTATTGTGTCTGGTACAAAATGGTATTCTGAACAAATCAGGGGATTTTTTTCCTCAATACTTGTTTCGTTGAGCGATATAATCCAATCACAATCACCATTCTCATATACTATTTTTGGCAATATATTAAATTTTTCAATGGATATCCCATTACCTAGTAAGATTTTTTCTGCATGTTTCTGGACACGTTGTTTAGGGATGGTTAGATTAATTGTCATCATGGATTCATTGTATGTCATGTTAGCACACACAATGCATCTAGTTTTGTTTTCCTTGTCCAAGTAGGTGCTATACGTGACCATTATTTCCCCGACAAACACTTGTCCAGTTCGATGACTGTTCAAGCCTTCTATCGATAGTATGTTGGGTGTTATAAGTTTAGACCTTGTGACATTTTTTGAATAGAAAAAGTAATGTGAATGGTAGTCTGCATTATTTTTTTGTTTTCTTTTTTCTTTGGCATAAATGTACAAGGAGACACACAACTTGGATGAAGTATGCATGTCATAGTTTTGTAACCAGACCTCTTAGTCTATGGAACTTGCACTATGTTGGGCATTTCACTTGCCCTCGTCGACGATTCTTTTGAACTGTAAAGTATGTTTTGCAGATGGCATCAACATATTTATCATGGTATGGATGAATACATTTCTTAGGATATGTTGTCTCTTGACCAAGTTTTGAGGAAAAATTGGTCGTGTTTGACCACTTTTGGGACTTCGACAGGCTGGTCAAAGATGGAGTGACTAGGCGGAGCTGAGAACACGATATCTCACTCATTTTGCGGGCTTGTTGACCCAACAAAGGGTTTACTAGGGTTTATGTAACATGTTATAGGATGTTGGCCCATGGGTTTACCCATGTTTAGGCCTTTTTGTAAATGTATAAATAAGCAACCAAGCGATGTAAGAAGCCAAACTAGTTGGTGGGCTATGTGAACAATATGTTGTAAGTGTTAATATTGGCTTAGTGCAAGAGGTTTTAAGTTGCTCTGTGCAAACAAACAATGTAGAGTGAGGCTCTGTGCCTTGACCTGATTTTGGGAAGGAGGATGTGGCGTGCAGCGCGCGGATATCCTGTCCTCTGTGAAGTTTGGCTCCGTGGATTTGTGCACAGGAACGATTGAATTTAAGAAGATTGAAGACTAATAAAGAAGAAGAAGAAGTTGGTGGATGTATCCCCACACTGGGGTGAACCACGTATATCCTATGTCTTGATGTGCTTTGTGCAATGTGGATTATGATGTTTATCTGCTTAGTTTTGTTGTTATAATGTATGATGAATGCATATGATGATTGTTGGTTAGTTCTTAATGGTATTAGAGATAAATGAATGCTAGATCTAAGTTAATGCTACGTGCTAAGTGATTGAAAGTGCTTGATCTTTATTATTACTGTGATGATCTGTAATAAGGGTTTAATTTGCGATGTGAATGGGACTCATGAACTAATAATATTGTTGTCTAAGTTCTTTGCTAAGTGTTGTAATCATAGATCTGTGTCCCATCTTGGTTGTAGACACTTGAGTCTTGCAACCCCCCGTTCCTCTACCTCGGGTGAGACTTCATTTGCTTCACTAGTGTTGCTGAAAGGGACGGTAGTTAGGGTTTTTTTGGTGTGATGTTGAAGCATTGAACCATGGGTTTGCCCCTGTGCCAACAAATGGTTCCGTTGCTGGGACCTAAAACTGTGATTGCTGGGAATTGAATAAAAGAGAGAGCTCTATGTGGAGATCTGCTGCTGTAGTGCAGAGTATTCTAATTGACTTGTGAAGCTCTGTGTTAAGAAAGAATCCCAATCTAAAGAAAAGAGGTAAGATCTTAAAGCTTTGTGCTCTAGTACGGGTAAGATAAGTGGAATTTTTTTCTTCGAAAGCATGAATCTAGGTATGTTTGATAGGTTTTGTCCTAGTCTGAATGGTAGGGCACAGTTAGAAGAAAGAGTTGATTTGAATAAATTTGATAGAAACAGATAAAGATATGTTATTCCTATGCATAGAAAGAATTTTTGGACCAATAAGTGGATGTAGGAACCTAGAAAGAATTTTTGCAGATTGCAGGTCCAACACTGTGATCCCAATGTGAAGTACAAGAAAGGTTGGGCCTAATTTAAAAGAAAGAGATGATTGACACTGTGTTATAATTGTATAAGACCGAGACATATTGATAAAGAATGCCTTGGTATAGGTCCTATTTGTCTTTCTTGTAAAGTTATTGGTCATGAGGTTGAGGATTTTCCAGGAATGATTGCTAAAGTTGAAAAGATGAACATGAGACAAGAAAACTCTGAAGAAAGTCAAGAGGCTAAGAGCATGTTGGGGAATCATAAAGCTAAAGAGTCAGAGACTATGTTAGTACAATTAAAAGAAGTAATGGATGATCACAGAGACATCAGTTTACCAGAAATCCTGAAATAAAAACAACACATAGTTACAAGAATAGAAGACTTCGACATAGATTGTGTATTGGATGAAGAAACACACATGAACATTATGCCAGAAAGAACTTGGAAAATTTTGGGAAAGCCTGCTATGATTCATTGGGAAGGATACAATTGTTTAAAGGAAATATGATAACCCTATGTGGAAGAGTTACTAATATACCTATGATTGCTCATGAAACATTGACTGAAGAAGAATTTGAAGTCATTAAATTTGTTGAGAACAATGTCCCTTTTCCAATTTTATTAGGAAATAATTGGATAGAGAAGGATTAGATCAGAAGGAAAAAAGAGGAAGAAGCTACAGAACATAAAATGAAAGAAATAAGGGACTTCATAACCAAAAAAATAGAGTGACTAATAGAATAACAAGAGGAAAAGTCGAAGCAACAGAGGGAAAGATAATTAGCTGTCAAAGTTAAAAGAACATAGGAAGGCTTGAAGAACTTGTCCGTATAGGAAAGAAGTACAGCCACCCTAGAAATAGTAAGAGAAGGGACATTGACCTCATAATATGTAAGAGCACATCAACAATGCAAAGTCCTTTCACCAGGAGAGAATAAGAATACAAATGGGAAGAGGATTCCATAAATTGTTAGAGAAGCTCAAATTACAGGAAAGAAGGCCAGGAAGCTTAATAAGCATAAAGCTAAGCTAGAAAAACTACAGGAAGATACAAACAAAAAAAGGAAGACTTCATAGAAAGCATATCTATAGAACTTGAACCTCGCTGGAATAGCAGAACCACGCAGAATGGGACTTCGCCACGACGAAGCTATATGACCATTGGAGGTGCCCCGACTGTTAGAATGATACCCCAGAACAAATAGAAAATGCAGTTATGAGCAAATGGATCATTGAGACCATTCCATAACAGACAGATTCACATTGATGGATGCATTCCTACCCATTGGAGGAATCTGTTACGATGCTTTCTTATTTAACCCATCGGACGCTAGGCGGGGACCACTTTTTTCCAACCGTGATTATCCGAGCTAATAGAGAATTGATTGTATATCATGCTGTGATTTATAGACCTCACCATCCATTGAATTACCTCTCTTGTTTGTTCTCCTAACCTATATATTTGGTTACAAGTGTGAATGTTGGGCGAACCTAGCGTGTTAGAGAAGTTTGTGGAGGAGATTCTTGTGGAGCTCATGGTTTAGGGAGTTATGTCTATAGGAATAAAGGGGTTGTCAACTGGGGGAATGCAAGCACCCCCCTCGGCTGGACGTCGTTCTAGCTGTGCTACTGAGAATCAAAGAAAGCACCGCAACGATTTGGCTAACGCGAAGCAGATCTCTTCGATCTTACCATATTACATACTGCCTTTGGCTAGCGCGGTTAACTGCAACAGAATCCCACATGATTTTGAGTATACATTGATGACTGTGTACATCCCAAAGGGGATACACATAGTTGGACCCCAGTTAGGATAGATCCCAGCCCTAAAGAACATCAAATTTAATCTCGACGACAGAAAGAACTACGCCTTGCTCACGCCCCATAGGTATTTGATGAATACGACTGGGAAGAAACCGCGCATAGTCTCCCAGTTGTGGATTAAGGAGCTCATGCATTCAATGATTCTAAGTGTAATGAAGATCCATCACTTCAACCTACATCATGATTTTAATGTTTGCGTTAAAATACTCTTGTCATGCTACCATGGAGGATATTTGTGGCTTGACAGGTGCATCACTGTGGATCTGGTGCTGATCCACCTAATTACAAGACTGAGCATGCAGGGCCCTGACCCTTAGCAGTTCTACCCAGGGAAGGCCTCAAATCGCTCCCCAACATAACACATAAAGGAGGATTATGGCGATGTAGAAAAGGGAAAGTGAGGCTACAAGGTATCCTCTATCCAGGATGGCACAATGCACCTCACTTGCCAACTTATATATGGCAAGCTCCTCAGAAATAACCATCCGACACAGGTCACTGGGTTTGTAGTAGACCTCGTAGGAAAGTGCATAGAGGGTATGAAAATGAACTGGGCGAGTTACCTCGACAACTATCTCGAGAGATGCTGTCACGAAGAACAGGATCAGGGGTATCAATTCCAGTTCAATTGGTTACTTGTATTAATCGCATTTGTCACTTGGCAGATGCCGGAAGGTGCGACATTTCCAAAAGTTGAGCCATCGGAGCCGTTGGCCATGAGGTTCTCCACTTTGTGGTATGCAAATGATATGTCGAAGTAGTGGCTATCAAATGTTGTGTTCCATGCCTACTACTAGTAGCTGAGGCACGCTATTGAGGCATTTCCACGCATGACACCGAATATGTTGCACCGGTACAGAATGCTAGTGAAGTTCCATGTAGATCGACACTTTATCTATATCACTGCGCATAGGGATGAAATCAAGGAGGAGTTTCCATCATATTATAATCTGAACGACAAAGATATGGAGGATATCACCAAAGAATGCCCGACGAAGTTCCTTGTATTGGTTGAAGATGCAGAGCTCTCTGACACGAACATCATAGGAAGCCCCTTGGTCACCTGGGTCGAGCATGTCGGGTGGGGCAACATGAAGAAAATAAATAAAAAGGTAGAAGTTGTAATGTTCCCAAGCCATTATGTGAGGAACATCATGGTTTTGGGTGTCTTTTTAAAATTTTGGTGGTTGTGGTATTTTTTCAAACACTTTGCTTACAGTTACACTTAGGGTTATACTGATGTGTTATATGTGTGTTTGTAGTAATAAACGAGGAGATACAATCATGGAACATACCTCAACCATATGCAAGATCAATAATATGATAGACAAGCCAAAACACTGCAGATTTTATCTTTATTTCATAACAAATAACAAGAACCTGATACAATGTGATGCCAATATGGAATGCACATCAGATGGCTCCAATAAATACAATAGAATATAGGAGATGCTACAAAATGCTCCAATAGAAAATGCCACAAGACTCCCAATGTTGAATACTCACTGAAGACCATTGCAGAGTAGATATGGGTCGTAGGAAATGTTAAACCCTCAAGCTGGAAGATGCCACGCCCTGCTGGAATGCTGAAGCTCCTCAATAATTCAGCCCAACTGAAGGAAGCCTCCAAATGAGTCAAAAATGAGTGGAAGAGTAGATCGAGTCACTACAAGAACAACCTAGGTGCTAAAATCTCCAAGATCCCTCTCAAACCCTATGGATCTGACTCTCTTCCAAGTAATGGTGAGCCCCCCTAGATGCCTGAAACCCTAGATAATTTGGCCTCTCTCCTAGAGACCTCCAACAACTCCACCAATCCACTAGAATGATAGATCGGGGCACGACAATGAAAACCCAAGTACTCAACTAGGCACATAATTTCTAGACTCATGGATATAGCAACCCTCCAAGGTGTGATGCACCCTCCTCTTAGGAAATCGTCCCACTCCCAATACAAATGAATCCACCGCCAAAGTACCTCTGGAATCCACCAAGAATAATGCTATGACACCTGCAAAGGAAACCCGATACTTGGAATTCCCAAAATATCTTATCCTCAGCTAGATCGAATCCTCCTTCAATTGATGGTGCGCCCCTCTTGCTGGAAACCCCAACAGGTGTTCCCTCTCTCTCTCTCTCTGCACCTACAACTGATGTAGAATATTCCTGCAACTGAGTAGATATGGAACTAGAATGTTGTGGGAGAGTATTGCATCTCCGAGACCAAGCTTGGGACAAGCTAGGTGGAATCTTTCACCACCGAATCGTCCTCTAGTGTTTGTTAAGTCAAAACCCTCAAAACCCCCAAGAGATGGGCCCTCTAGCTAGAAGCTGGATATCCAAATGATAGACATACATAAATGAATGAATAGAGGCCCTTGCCTTTCCTTTATACTTCCTACTCACCTTCTTCCTCCAAAGTGACTTTCATTTTATTAATAAATAAATAATTAATTAAATCACTTTAATTAATTAGTTAACCTTTTACCTCTGAAACGTGCCTTATCTCTCCTTGTGGATTCCTTGGCCACTGAAAGTCACTTCTAACCATCCCATCCTGTAGTGTTTCTCCTCCCGATTCCAATGAGCTATTACATTGAGAGGTTTCTCCAAGTAATGTGCCCAAAATGACCTCTTTAGTGAATTTAATTAACTTATAGCTCAAAATACTCAAAATCATGGAAACCGTCGAAATGCAACGAACCCAAGGCCAACCTGTGTGGAATGGATCGTAATGATGAAATGGGATGAGCGATGCAATATGAACCCCAAAATTCCTCTCAATAATCCCTTTACTCACTATAACATCCATCTGGCTACTTTGGTCATCATAAACCTCTGTAATGTGATGATGTCCCAAAGTGGGGACATTACAGAAGTCCAAGAAATTGATGAGGAGGAAAATGCCTCTGCAAAAGATGGATCTGGCTCACCAAAAGGAGGAGAAGTCCAAGGTAATGGACAAGGAGGAGGGGATGACAAAGAAATACAAGAAGAAGGAAAAGCTACACCGCCGAAGGACCCCCCTACCGAGGCTGAAACATCAAAGAAAAGAGATGTTTCCCCGCAGAAACCTTTGGCAAGAAAGGAGACATGTGCCAGTATGCCCAAGATGAAGGCCATGCTCATAGTGGACGATAGTGGACGACGTCGATCTAATCATCGTAGTTGTGGAGGATGCTTCAGAGGATATCTTGCAGCGATATGGAGCAAAACAAGAGATGTTGTATGAAATAATCAAGAAGGAGCTAAAGGAGATACAACAAGCCATCCATTCGAGCCACATAGTACCTACTACACCTTCTTCATCGAGGATTATAGAATTGGGGGATGAGCCCACCCAATTACAAAGACTATCAGATGCAACATAGACTCGGCTTTAGGGAGTCTAATAAGAAAAGGAATAAGGTACAAAAGTATCGAAACAAGAAAAGGAGGAGGTCTTACAAAAAATATGAGTTGCACAGTCCTGTGTAACCTCCTACGAGAAGAAGAAAGATGAAATTCGGGCAATGTTCGAGGAGGAAAATGAGAAGATACAAAATTAAAAATACTAGTTGCTCGCAGAGCAGACTGTGGTGAAAGAAGTGATGACTAAAGCAATTCGCTCTGTGTCGGGCTTGGAACAAAAGGAACCAAAGTCAGTCGAGATGCAAGTGGGGAAGCTCGCTGAGGCCATTCAACAACTTCAAGCACGGGTAATGGTTGGAGCTTCAAGCAATGCCTAGCACTCCGTAGGAAGTGCGTGACCAAAGGGAGGAAGCCACTAAGAGCACAGTTGGAAGGATCGAGGTCCTCACCTTAAAATGTAAGCAGTTCAGTGATCAAAGTGCGTAGACCTATGAATGCATCACAGAAGATCCAGAGCTAAGGAAACTGGAAAAACAACTCTAGGAGGTGCAACAACATGCATCTACCGTATAGGTGCAGATGAAGCTACTCACTGCGGTCAAGCAAATGAAGAGATCACATGAGTAGCGTGCAGTCAAGCAACAGATTACTACCATCCATAGAAGAGTCATGGAAGTTACACAGAGACTACAACAGGTGTAGGACAAGGCCTGTATGATTTTTGAAGAGATTGAAGGACAAGGCTCACAACTAGATGAAGTGGTTGTGATAGTGGAACAGTGCCTAGAAGGTCCTATTACAGAGCAAGTGATTTAGGAGTTTGACGAGAAGGAGGCTCTGGTGAAGAAACAAGTCGAGGTAGATAGATCTAATATTGGGGCCTTTGAAGCAGTGTTTCCCAGATATGAGTGACTCGGGACGAGTCACAGGTGAGTGTTGGGGGCCTGTTGGCCCTTGACCAAGTTTTTAGGAAACATTGGTCATGTTTGACCACTTTTGGGACTTTGACAGGCTGGTCAAAGATGGAGCACCTAGGTGGAGCTGAGATTGTAGGATATCACTCATTTTGTGGGCTTATGGACCCAACAAAGGGTTTACTAGGGTTTATGTAATAGGTTATGGGATGTCGGCCCATGGGTTTACCCATGTTTAGGCCTTTTTGTAAATGTATAAATAAGAATCTAAGCGATGTAAGAAGCCAAACTAGATGGTGGGCTATGTGCACAATATGTTGTAAGTTTTAATATTGGCTTAGTGCAAGAGGTTGTAAGTTGCTCTATGCAAACAAACTGTGTAGAGTGATGCTTTGTGCCTTGACTTGATTTTGGGAAGGAGGATCTGGCACGCAACGCACAAATCTCTTGTCCTCTGTGAAGTTTGGTTGTGTGGCTTTGTGCACAGGAGCGAATGAATGTAAGAAGATTGAAGACTAATAAAGAAGAATAAGTTGGTGGACATAACCCCACACTGAGGTGAACCACCTGTATCCTGTGTCTTGATGTGCTTTGTGAGATGTGGATTATGATGTTTATCTTCTTAGTTTTGTTGTTATAATGTATGATGAATGCATCTAATGATTTTTTCTTAGTGATTAATGGTATTAGAGATAAATGAATGCTATATATAATTTAATGCTATGTGCTAAGTGATTGATAGTGCTTGATCTTTATTATTACTATGCTGATATGTTGTAAGGGTTTAATCTGTGATGTGAATGAGACTCATGAAATAATTCATATTGTTTTCTAAGTTCTCTACTAAGTGTTGTAATCAAAGATCGGTGTCCCATCTTGGTTGTAGACACTTGAGTCCTGCAACCCCCCCTTCCTCTACCTCGAGTGAGATTTCATTTTCTTCGCAAGTGTTGCTGAAAGGGTTGGTAGTTAGGGTTTTGTTGGGGTGTTGTTGAAGCGTTGAACCCTAGGTCTGCCCCTATGCCAACATGATATTTTTTTGGTAAACATATCAAGAGAACAATGTATGAATATTTACCTTTGGCCTTGTCATTCTATTGATGTTTGTGATGATTGAATGCTCATGCCCATGTCACTTGTCCAACATTTTTTAATGTAAGCATGTGTACATGAAAATCAGAAGGACTAAATAAGAATATGTATTGTATATTGTCCATAATTGTTCTGAATGTCACATACAGTCTCGAAGGATATGGAATATGAAATTGGGTGTCAAGGGATACTCAGGAAACATGAGGACACAAGGCCCATTGTTTCCCATATGAAGTGGGAAGTCTCAACAAAGGCCCATTGTTGCCAAATCATTGTTTTCTAGTCCAATATTTTATCCACCTACTTGTTTTGTGTGTTTGATTTACTATCACAATTCATATACCTTTTCGAAGATTGTACTTCAACTTCCTCTGTCGTGGCATATAAAATTGCATCCTCGTGTCCAACTAAACTGTTTCTTTCAATGTAGAAATGAAGAAAATACAATGGACATGAAGGTAAGTTGGTATGTAGAAAGACATCTAAAAAAATAAATACAGTTCTATTTATTTCAATGTAGCAGCACAAAGAATACAATTGACATGAAGATAAGTTATTATGTAGGAAGATACGCAGTATCTACATACAATAAATTAGGTGCAAAGCAGTAGAACAAATATACAGAAAATAAATGAAATACAAAACAATGGAATATGAAATAAGAGTAGAAGCATGCACCTTTGTATCTCCTATTCTATATTTGTGGTAAAGAGTCCTTCATCTTCTCCAGTTATTCTGTTTGTTTCAATGTGGAAATGCACAAAATACTATGAACATGAATGTAAGATGGTATGTAAGGGAAACAAGTAATATGTACATACAATAAATGAGAATCAAAGGAATAGAATAAAAGAGAGTTAGAAGCATGAACCTTTGTTTCTCTTGATCCATGGTTGTGGTTATATAGGATTTTTCCTGGCCAAAATATATTACAAGCCAAAAAATATTAAGAAGTTGGATGGTCATAGCTGAGTGATTTGGTTTTGTGCAACAAAGTATCCAGATATGGTTTGAGACATGGAAATATAATTTTGTAATATCTTTGATGTATATTTTATAATTCAAGTAGAAGAAAAATTGTATCGTGGTCAGACTAGACTGTGTATAAGATAAATAGGTTGTACTGTGACATGGGCACATTTCACCATATATGGTCAATAATTGCATTTTGTACATGTTTTATCTTAACCAAAAGAAAGTGGACATTGTAATTGCACATGTATTTTTCCAATTGTTTTTGTTATGACACTATTTTGTAGCATGTCAACATTGAAGTATCCTAGAATGATAATGGTTTCGTTTAGATGTAAATGGTGTAATGCTTTTGAAAACACATTCATTATGGTAGCAATGTTGCACGCAGAGAGACATAGAGATTGAATATTGCAATTTGAAATCCACGAGCATCTTTTTCTTCTACAAGAACATTTTGCAAAGGCATGCAGGTATGGTTCATAGTTTGGAGAAAAAAATGGAGAAAAATTTAAGAGCAGGAGGGAAAGATATGCCAATTTTGTGCAATTTTGTTGCAGCCTAGCCACTGTTGCACCATACCTAGCCCTTCTACAACTACCTCCAATTTTCTTCTACAATAACATCCTGCAAAGGCAACAAGCTTGACATCGTATTTTTCATGCAAAAAACATGGGTTCAATTCCCGTACAGGATAGGAAGGTGCTCATTCCCGGGAAAGATGGGAATATCATCGAAGGAAAGCTGCGAAGGCTGAAGAATTGCTTATTCAATTCAGGTGATAGATTTCAACTTAGTCACATATGGAAAAGGACTGAGATTTGCAATACTAGAATAAATGACAACCGGAGTTGTTCATACGACATTGGCATAAACATGGTGTAGAGCCTCGGGAAAAAATCAGAGGAAAATTTAAGAGAAGGAGAAAAAAAATGCCAACCTCTATGGAAAGTTTGCAAGATAAGAACGACAAATAAATACTTAAACATTCTTACTTGCAAAATGAAAACAATGAATAACAAATGATGAATACAAATGAAAGTATGGTATTCAAACTTACTCGTTAATGATGAATGATAGAACCACAGGTCCAATTGCGGTTTCATGACTTGTTCACTAGGATTTGTTTTGTTCAAAACCTTCTTTGAAGTGACAATTAACCTCCTTATCCTCTATTTTGATAGCCCCAAACATATAATAAAAATCAATGCTCCACCCCTTTGAAGCTTACCTTTTTTCATCCATGCCATTTGGGCTCCAAGGTGTTGTTCCTTCACTTGTTTAAAATATACAAAGTATGGACTTGGTTGAATTCATTGACAATTCCTTGCAAAATGACCATTAAATTCTTAAAAAAATAAATTTATACATATAAAAGGATCGAGAAAAGGAAAAATTGGAGGCAAAAACTACTAAAATGTTTGAGCATTAATGAGTTTTTTTTATCATGTTATAATAATCATTTAATGGTTTTTGGTGAGAAGAAAAATAAGTTTTTAATGAAGCTTTCTTCATAAGCTCAAAGAATATTTCATTTTAGAACACAAGTAACTGTCCCCAGTTAATATGATCAATAAATTCAAAGTTCAATTACAAAAGTATATTTCATCAAGAAACATAACCAACATTTTTCACGTTCAATCACCAATGTTTAAGCATGAAATGACCTAACAAAATTCTCTTGAACAACATGGAGTTATGGGTACCGTCAAAAACCAATCTTCATCACAGTTGACTGGAATGACAAATCACTCTGTTTCTGCACCCATTCCTATTTCGACTTCACTCTCCTATACCTCCCTCCCGACTCAAATCTCCGAGGTGAATGCAGTTCAATCTGCCTCTTCGCAAAAATCCAGGGGTAAGAAGAAAACAAAAAATTAACTGAATAATAATAATAATAATAATAATAATAATAATAATAATAATAATGAACATCCCAAAACACAAAATCCACCACCTGCTACTGAAAATCAACCACAGTGAAAACCAAAATTCCCATGTCTTATTTTTGGTGAAGATCATTTTACCCGAGATTGTCCACATCGCGACGAAGTTGTAAAAAGTTTCAAAGGGAATTCCCAACCCGCCGTGTTAACACAACCTTTTCCTCAACAACAATCCATGGTTGCTCAAGCACTTGTCCCTCTGACAGGGGGTAGTTCCAACCATCCTCCTAGTGATGAAGCCTCGACAAGTGCTCATATTTATATGTTCAATGGGATTGATTTAACCACTCACACCACCACATACGACACACCGAATAAACTTGATAAATCAAAGGTCACTAACGGTACTCCACCGGATCCATCTCCCACCTCTGTTAGTCCTCCATCTGGATCACTTCAGATAGAGAAACCTAATTTTGACTCTATCTTACGACCTCCCAAGAGCACTATACACAAATCAAATTTTAATCCTAGTTCACGTTTCACCCAAAACTACAACATTGTTGAATATTTGGCTCAAGCACCGTGTGCTATGTTCGCTCTTGAAGTTCTACAACATTTCCCAAGTCAACATAGAACGCTCTTACCTTCCATTGGCATTGTTGATCCTAAGTCATAAAATAATATCACGTTTAACTTGGACAACTTCAAGTCACAACTTTCTCACCAAATTTCTTTTCAAATTGATGTCGTTGTTCATAACCAACACATTCATTGCACCATATTGGATGAGGGAGCTTCCACTGTTTCATGTTGTTAGCTTGTTGGAAAGGATTAAAATCACCTGCACTTAAGCAATCCCCTACAATGTTACGAGCATTCGACGGATGAGGTTTTTATCCTCACGGACTTTTGTAGTCCTTAGTTGTTCAGTTGAGAGGTAAGACCGTCTATGTCAATGTAGAGGTAGTCGATTCTCCCCTTGATTACAACTTGTTATTATGAAGAATTTGGTTTTATGCCATGACTGTTGTCGCTTCATCGGTGTTTCTCTGTGTACAATTCCCTCATCAAGGCAAAATTGTCACTATCGACCAGTTAGATTACTGTACACCTGATGCTCACACTCCCTCCACTAACAATATTCCTTTCTTGGGAGACAGTAGAATCAATTATCATGAAAGTGTTGGTGTAGGTATTTTAAAAGATTCTTCCCTTATGGGTACTTTCCCTATACCACTTCCTCCCACCACACAACATATTACCACAATCAATATGATTTCGACTATGGCCTATGAATCTTTAGAATAATCTAATCCTTGGCTTGTGCCTAGTCTGTTAGAATTCAATGCACTGGGTGATGCTATGCCACTTAGTCCAACTGAGGCTTCATATGATGCTATCCAATCTGACTCTCCCTCCTTGGATGAACAACATCTATTGGCATCCAACACTTATTCATTTCCATCTTGGTTGAATTCCTTATCCTCTTCTTTTGACTACATTTCCCATATTTTTCCATCAAATGAATCCATTATGGAAATTCTTAGTATCAAAGAGGTACCTTAGGATGACAAGCATCATCGATCGTATTTTCTTCCTCTAGAAAAAATTCAGGAAGATATATACTCTATCTTCCCCTCCGATGTTGTTAATTCTCCCCAATCTCCTATACTTACCCATGATACTATTTCTAAGGGGAATTTAGGAAACATCTCTTCTACGATCGCTATCAATATCTTGATCAAAGAAGGTATCATGGAAAATGTTCATCTCGGTGCTAATTGTTATCCCGAGGAAGTGACATCTTACACCACTTTATTTAAATAATTCTGTGATGTCTTCTCTTGGAGTTACGAGGAAATGCCCTTGATCGATCCTTCGATCGTTGTGCATGAAATAAAAAATTACTCAGGCGTTAAATTTGTACGACAAAAACTTTGCCTGATTCATCCTAAGAAAACCGTGTCCATCAAGGAAGAAGTTGAAAAACTGTTAAAATATGGCTTTTGTTAGAATATAGAAGATGGTGTGCTCATTTTACCATTGACAATACCCTTGTCACCCAACCACAGGCCGGAGCCTCCCTCCGAGCACCTTAACCTTGACTGAGAATTCTTCCAGAAGAAAACCCTAGGCTAGATAGCCAAACAAAGAGCAGCACATCTCTCCCCAAGGATAGCGCACCACAAAATACTGATCAGATAGTCCCAAACCCTAGCCAAGAGATATCCACGCCAATACTGAAACTAGCTGCTACTTCAGTTGCACCTGCAACCCTCCTCCAAGCCTGAGCACCAGACTGCAACTGCAGTGCACACCAACTAGGAAACTGCTGCGCAGAACTGGCTCTGTCTGCAACTGCTGAGATGCTACAAATGAGAACTAGCGCCCTGTATTTATAGTAATCCTTCCAGTTTGCTGGGGCTGACTTCTCCTTCTGGGTATGTGTCTTTTCAATATATTATTATTATTTCTGGCCGACTTCTTCTCT
>CBVK0100286162.1:0-23308 GCA_900067695.1 Picea abies | reverse complement strand
GTTTTCTTTAATTGTTGTTTTCATTTAGATTAGTTCCTTTAGTTAGTTTTCTTTCATTTTTCTAGGACTTAGATCGGCCAACGGAGCCGCTAAACCCATCGGGGTGGATCATCCCAAATGGCTTGGGTTATTTAGACAACCCCGGACCAAATCCACTCCTCCAGTTGACGAGCGTTCATTTTCTCCCGTCAACAGGTTTACGATTTTTTATGAAGATTCCCCCATAGTTTTGATAGAGTGTTTATTAGAGATCATGTACCCCCCATCATTCATTTCCATATCGTGATTTTCCATGAAGGATATAGTAGTTAATTTTCCCAATGATAAATTATCATTCAAAACTACAATAACTTAGTGATTCTATCTTTCGTTCAATATATATTCGGCATCGTCTATTGAAATAGTTTCCTCATACGGTTATCTAAAATCAGATTGCAGAGTATCATATGTTTGAGGATGGGATTGAAGGGTCTGTAGGTTTGAAAGTATTTCTTTGGGATAAGAGGTGACTGAATGTTTGTCATGCATATATGAATCTTGTGAATGAGAGATAATTTGATTATTCAAATCGTACTCTTCAAAAATAGAGGTGAGATATGGAAACCAATCAAAGATTTATTGTTCTGAAGGTTTTTCTCTTTTACGAAATATACAATAAATCTGCATGACTCTTTGAAAGAAATCATCCACAGATTCATTTCCGATCCTACAAAATTTTGCAAGTTCATTAAAGAGTTCATCATAAACATAATCTACAGGAGAAGCAATAAATATTTACATGAATTGTTTTGAGCTATGTATTGATTTCACTAGTAATGTCCTAGACCAGACTTTAATCCATCCTTCAAACGTGAGGATAAACAATCAACAAATTTCATTGTCTCGAACAATATTAAGATTTTTTCATGCAATGTTAAACTGAGTGATATGTGTGAATGCAAAGACATTCCCTTCACTGTCGAATTTTGATTTTGAAAAGAGATTAACTATCTCAAATGAGATGCCCCCTGAGGGTCTCAAAATACTCAAAGGGTTATCTCATACAAAGACATGGAGAGGAGACATGGGTTGGTTAAAACAATTTAATGAAATGACTCCACATTGGCAGGCTTGTCATCTGACCCTCCTCCTAGTGCCAATTATTTTGATGTGGGAAAAAATCCTTTTGTCAACAATAGGGATTACCCCTGCTAAGAAGTCCCAATTAGACCTCTCATCATTTGGAATAGGGAACCCTTCCAAATTCTATCCCGGCAACCATTTTTGGTTTTGGGTTTACCAGTTGTGGCCTGATTCACTGATGAAGGTTTATAATCTAAAGAATGAAATGAAACTAATCTAAAATGCATGACTCCATACGGAAAAGGTAACAAAAAATAAAATATAGAACCAAACATGCTCATATCAATGGCCTAAGAAATAGTTCACATAGATCAAAGAAAAGAATATGAATACTGCAAACAAAAAATAGTCTAGAATTTAAATAATCATTTATAGTTTTATGCCCATGAATTTAGACAAACAGTCCATGAAGAACCTAAATAAGAATGCAACAAACATACATGTGAATATTCTACAAAATGAAGTACATTCTTACACAACCCAAGTGTCGAGAAAAAAGTAAAGGAATAGTCTACAATACATCCAACATGAGAATCAGAGTTCTCCATAAAATAGCTTGGCAAAATTGGCTTCTCCTCATTAAAAATTTTAGTAATAGTACATGAAAGTTCCAAGAGCCAAAATCCATTTGCTCGGATATAATCCTTGTATTTATTGATATTCAACTTGACTATTGGCCTTCCTCCTTCCCTGCCATGACCTTTCATTTTCAAACTCTTGTCCTTATCCTCTTTGTAATGATGAGAATAGCATAAATGTTTATAATTTAATGTATTATATGTAGTTACATTTTGAATTTGTATTTTAATGTTGGTGGGCCATCATAGATTTTGGCTATAGTGCAACTCAACCGCCGTGATGACTGATTTGGACATTGGGAGACTCTTGTCCCTCAGATTTTGATATTCGACCATCATAGGATTCATAGTTATTCTTCAACTATTTGAATCCGATTCCCTTTTGCTTCTCCTCTACTACTGCAAAACCTGTTGTTATTGTTGTTGTTGTTGTTGTTGTTGCTCCATCATCCTCGATAGTATATCATATTTGTGAGGATAATTTTGTATACTGATAGATTGTTTTGATGTGTAGATAATGTGAGTTTATGGTTTTCTCCCCTCACATGTTTCCTATCCATATTACTAAGTATGACATTCATTTAGCATTGGTACCTAGCACCAATCAACACGCAATAGATGAGTGACCATAGAATAATATTGAAATAAAATTTCAAAACCATGTATTTGAACCTATAGAATTGAAACATTATCTAAGTGAGAGTTCATATATGCTTCCCTGAGTTTGGTTCTTGGTTCCTTTGCTCTGGGTTGAAGTGTTGTGTTTTCCGGGGATTTTTACCGTGTGCTAGTTATCAATCCTAAAAATGTGAATAATTGGTGAGGAATGTCTAAAATCATATAACTATGAAGTTGTAGAAATCTGAAAGACCTTTACAACAGTATAAGGAACACACAAAATAGGCATTAGAGTCAAACTTTACAACCAAAATATGAAAGGTAGTTTTGTAGGGTCCAACTCCTAGGTCGACAATTTAAGCAAAAAATTTCCTCTCTATCGACATGATGATCAAAAAATATCCTCTGTATCATAAATTTAAGCATGAAATCTCCTCTATATCGGCATGATGAGCATGAAATCTCTTCCGTATCGGAATGATGAGCATGAAATATCCTCTGTGTTAGCATGATGAGCATGAACTATCCTCTATATCGGCAAGTTAAGCGCGAACTCTCTTTTATATTGGAACGATGAGCACAAAATCTCCTCTGTATTAGAAAGTTAAGAACAAACTCTCCTCTGTATCAGCATGATGAGCAATGAAATATCCTTTGTATTAGCAAGATGAGCATGAAATACCCTCTATATCGGAAAGTTAAGCACGAACTCTCCTCTCTATCAACAAGTTAAGCATGAAATCTCCTCTGTATTAGTACGATGAGCATGAATTATTCCTTGTATCGGCAAGTTAAGCATGAACTATCCTATGTATCGACATGATGAGCACGAACTCTCCTCTATATTGAAAAGTTAAGCACGAACTCTTCTCTGTATTGGTACAATGAGCACAAACTATCCTCTGTATTGGAATGGTGAACCTGAACTCTCCTATGTATTGGAAAGTTAAGCAAAAACTCTCCTATGTATCGAACAATTAGCACAAAATCTCCTTTGTATCAACATGATGAGCACAAGTTCCACTCTATATCGACAATCTAAGCACGAACTCTCCTATGTATCAGAAAGTTAAGCACGAAATCTCCTATGTATCAGCACGATGAGCATGAACTCTCCTATGTATCGGCAAGTTAAGTACAAATCCTCCTCTGTAGGAAGACAAATTGAAAATTTTCTCAGTGTCCTTTTTACTGGAAATAAATAACAAGAGCTTGAGTTCAAAATTCCATAAATTCCTCATACGATGCTCGACTGAGGAATCATTTATTGCAATGCGGAGATCATAAGAATGGGATTCTAGTGAGAGACCTTACAACTTCATTCAAGAATTTTAGGAGATTCATGTTTAATGAAGGTCATGATTAATGAGGCTTACTTGATGGGAAATATGTGGCAATTGTTACGGCACTTCCAGACCTCAGATTTCGATTTCATTAATGATTTTGGAATCTTAATCTCATAAAACATACATATATCATGTTTAAGGAGAGAAAAATCCACTTTGACCAGTACCCAAAATTGTGAGCAAAGACATTTTTTAATGAAATTTTAGACCTTGTTCTCCATACCGCTTTGCTCAAATTTTGTTCCATCAATTCTTGTGTTATTTTTGTTGTATAGGCTATTAATTCATCCATTAGAGATGAGTTCATCTTGTAGTGGCTCATAAATATAATCTCATGAAAAAAAACAACTGACGTTTGGAGCGCTTAACACTATTTAGGATCTGGGAGGACCAATTATCCTATGAGATGAAATTCAAAGCCAATGTGAGTCTTATATATGTTGCAATTAACCCATCTAACAATAGATGACACTTTCATGATCATGGTTAGTCATAAAATCAAGAAGGAGAAAAATGTGCATGTTGGCATGGTATGTGTAATGAAAACTATTGGTGACATAAACAGACTTAATCACAATTGCAACATAATGTAGATTAAGGAAGGTAGGAAATTAGCCATCAGGAATGGAATGCGGTCAGTAGGAAATGGAATGTGTAATCATTATGAATGATATGAACCTGAATAATGACCGTAGTGAGAAGGATCTATGTTGGAGGAAAAAGCAGAACACTATTGATACGCTCAGTTTCGATGAGGAGTCAGAATATTTCTTCTAGCATATCGATGATAGAAGAGGGAAAATTTTCAGCAAACACTATGTGTGAAAGGGAAATAAAGGAATATTTTTTATCCATGATGCATCGATGAATATGAAGTGAACCTTGATGATACCATGTATCGACAAAGATGAGAGGATATGCACTGATGTATATCGATGGTCGGAAACAGATGAAGCACTAGTGTATTTATGTTCAAGGACAGATAGATGTCGGTACATTAGTGCCCATAAAATAATTGATGTCAATACCAAACAAAATACTTCCTGAAACTTTCTAAGTGTTTTCCCATTCTTATGTATCGGTGAAGAAAAGACTAAATTTCTGATATGGAGCATGTCAGCAGAGGAAGAAGGAAGTTCATTGATACATCTTGTATCGACAAGAAGATGATTGTCGATATACAGTGTATCGGTGAAGGAATGAGGAAGATTGTTGATATACAGTGTATCGACGGGCCAAAATATTCTTTAAAATAGTTGAACTAGTAAAGTATGGAGAGTGAGAAGAGAGAATTGGGTTTTGACAAAGTCTAAGAGATTAAGACATTTTCCAATAGAAAATTTTAGTAGGGGGACCCAATTTCTCGTCTTAGAGAAAATGTAAAAGAGGAAATTAGGGAGGGTCTTGTGCTAGAACAACACTCATAATGGGGACGAAGGTTCAAATTCAGAGGATCTGGAACTAGAGGATGGGTTAGGGTGGAGGGATTTATTTTTCAAGTGGAGACAAGAGCATGCCTTATGGGGAACTCAGTTCGAATACCTTTTAGCCTACAAGACTATCTCTTGGAGGGAGAAATGGTGTACAAAGGAGAGTGTGAATTTTTTGTCATGTTTTGGTGTTGTTATGTGTTTGTTGAAATTTCTTTTGGATACTGAAAGTAAATTTCTTGTTTGAAAATGAACTATTGAAAATGAACAACTTTAAAAGAAAGTTCATAACATAAACTTCTACTCAAGAAATCAACTAAATCAAATGTACTTGATGTTGACCTTTCTTTTTTACAAATATAAAATGTGTTGCATGCAAGGTAATAAATCTAAAGAGGAAAAATTTATTTCAAACAATGCAACTAGATTTGCAATGGTAAAGCCCTATTGGCAAGCAAAAATAAGGGTCCTAAGTGGTATTTATTTTCACTAAGGGTTTTGGTATTCAAATACAAGATAACCAAGGTTCTGTAACAACAATATAATGGCATCCAATGGTTGTAGAAAACAACAAAAAACTAGATGAAAGTGAGCCAAATCCAATATCCTATGCTATATGCTTATTTTTGTCTTTTTTAATGCACTTTAAATTGGATGTAAATAAAGTAAAGAAAATAAGGGAAAGAAACAAAATTGAAATAGGGAGATAAACCCTAAAAAATCCTCTTGAGGGAAAGGTACTAAAACCACCTGGGGGTTTGGTCCTCAATCCCTAGGGTTTGATGGGGATTTTAAACTAATTGATAAACTAGTAAACAAAGGGAAATTGCAATGTTTTGGGATTTTTTCTCCTGAGGATATCAATGAATAATCAGTAATATCTACCTTGGATTGGTCTAGCAATACTAGATAGGGAAGGGGTAGAATTCTTATGGATTTTCTAGATCTAGACTTACACACATAGATTCATGATCATCTTAGAGAGTGGGGAAGATTTGCATACCTTCCTTGAAGTTTTTGTTCATATTTCTCGGTTGTTGTAGTCCTAGAGCACTAGATCCAAGCTCCACAACCTGCTTCCTATATATAAAATACAAAAAAAAATTATCTTCTTCTCTACTAAGGATTAGAATCCTAGATCCAATCTAATTCTAATCAAATATTCAAAGTAATATATCAGATCTATCATTCATTCAATGGACACAAATGATATGAGGGGAAAACCAAATGATCTATTAATAAATCATAGAGAATACATGTGAATTCATACCTCAACTTGATGAAGATGCATCCTCCTTTAGCCTCCTTTCTCCTTAACTCTCCTTGTAGCTTCTTGGTTAGGCTGGGCTCACTAAATTTGGTAATGATGATGGATGCATTTGCAGTTGGATAACATAACAATGCTCTTCAATTATTCCTCTTATTTCCCAAGGCTTGCCTTTGTTATATATTTCTTGGGGGAGGCTTGGGAGAGGCTTCTAGATCTTCTAGAGACTTTAATTATGTGAGTTCCTAGGCCTTTGATGTGAAGTTCCAACTCATCCCTCTCCTATGACCTTGTAACTCCTCGATTTCTAGAATTTTGACAGTAACTCGCTTGTTAAGCCACTAGTGTCCAGCAAGGGCCTCGCTTGTTTTCTACTAGGTGTCACATCAGGGACTCCAAAAATGCTCCAAAAAGGGTCAAAACTTGGGTAAAATATGTATTAGGGATTCTATCTTCTGATGGATGTCGCTCCTGCCTATATGGTGTAAATTAAGGCTATAATAGATTCCACCTAATGTGTGAGGCTAGGAAAGGAGTGTATGGTCGAAATACATTACAATAATGTCCATTTGAGCTAGTGCAAGGAGACAGCAAAGGAGTTTCAGAAACCAAAGAAGTCTTTCAATCAAACACCAAGGATGAGAGCATATATATACCAATCCCTTAGGTAGACATACTCGGACTCTGAATGAACATGGCTACCAAACAATACACTATGAATCCATGATATAAAATTCTAGACCATGGCCACGAAAGAATACACAGTGGATGCATGTCATCAATAAGACCATAGGAATGATATAATACAATGTGGATATATTTCATGAACTTAATCATAACCACCAACAAATACAATATGGATCTATGTCAGGAACATAATCATAGCCACCAACAGATATAATGTGGATCTATGACACAACATACAAATGTCAGGAAGATGATAAGCAATGAGGAGAGTGTCCCCAAAGTATTCATATACAAGTGATATACTCCATCGCAACTTGGGAGGGGATGTTGTAAAGGAATGATGTGGCCCCAAACCCAAGGTCTTCATCCCAAACCCTGATGGTATGAATCTACAACATGTGAATGGATGAGTTGATGTCGAGCATGGTATAAATTGTCTAATTACCAGTCATTGATGTATACAGTTAACAAATGCATGGGGACCCACTGATCATGAATATGGACCCCAAGGTATGTCGAACACTTGCAGAATCAATCTATCAGGAGTTAATGATGTAAACTCACTCTCAATCATGAGGAGGCCTACCACTGAGGACTGCAAGCTCCAAGGTTGGTTCCTAGATCCTGCTCCTAGATAATGTTTTGAATTCGATAGGAAGAGATCCATCGAATGAATTCCTTGATGCATTCCCCATTAATCAACACGAAACATACACTGAGAGATTATGTGAAGAGAGAGTATCACAAAGTATAACTGACACATGGATGGCCAACTCGAAAAGTAAAAAAAGTAGTACATGGTTGACTCAGGATTAAACTTCCCTTGAACATATAGCAGGACACAATGGTGACTTGGAACCAATACTAAATACATGGATGAATATAGTGAAATAATGCAAGAGGCATTGAAGCACTCTCCATAATGACTGGAAGAGTAACCAGTCGGAGGAGTATCTCTAACTCATATTTCTAGGACAACTCCTAGGAAAGATAAAACCCAATTGTATGATGAGGACTCCAACATGTTCCATGTTCAAGGGAGACTCGATTGATGGTGCCACTTTGAGAATATACCAATGGTGAAAAAAACCCACTCTTTTTTTTCCTTCATCTCCTTCATGGTTTAACGAGCATGAAATAATGACATAAGTATGCTCAATCTCCTTCATATTTTAACGAGCACGAAAGAATGACGCAAGTAAAATTGATACATTTTTCGTGTCCTTTTACGAGTCTGAAAAAGAGATAAAAATATACTCGGTGGGAGAGAACTAAAAAATATGCGACCATTAAGCAACACAAAAAATATTTCAGGAACCCCCACAGGATGTGGCTAGAATATAGACAAAGAGAGGAGAATGAGGCTCAATCTTCAAGCCATGGCAGGACTAAATGAGGGCTCTCGAGCCTACGGGAAAATGTAGCATGGGAACCAAATGGAAATTCAGGTGCTAACTAGGGAGCCCATGAAGGGTATGCACTATCGAACCAGTTACGACATGCAAAAGGAATGGCTAATGTTGCAACCAATCAAGTTCAAACCTAAGGCATAATGTTGGAAGTATGGATAGGTAATAATGCAAAGAAAAAATGCAGGGAAAAACCTATCCCTACATTCCAGTTTAGAAATATATACCTCAAGTGTAGTGGGCGTCACCATATTCATAAAAACAAATCCCCCTAATCTTGTCAACACATGCAAACTAGATTGCGTGGTCAAAACACATAGTGAAATCTCAAAAAAAAATTGTTTTTTTGGATATGATAAAAGAACTCATGCCACACACCTATGTACAAGGTACTACACTTTCAAATGGTTTACACAAAGTAGAGCCCATTGTGAGGCACGGGCCAAGGACATTTTTCATAATCGAGGATCTTTTGATCCATTCTTGGCATCATATGGCTCACCATGTTGGGACTAGGCCACATAGGAAGGGATTTATGCATACAAAGATAATCATTGTAGAGAACATGAATTTTCAAGGGAAGGGAAAGAAGAAAATTCAGTGGTAGGTTCTGAAAAATATAACCAAGGTAGAAAAAGGTCAAGACTAAGAGTTCTACTAGATTCCCAAACAAATTCCCCCAGTCCCTAATCGAGACCCATCATGCTAACTCTCGTCAGGTCTGAACTAGGGAGGATGGATTATTGATGATGCTCATCTTCCCTAGGCTTATCAATGGAATCCATGACTTCCAAGATGACCTATTCTGAAGGAAACTCAAAATCAAGGAAGTCATGCAAACTCAAAGAGTCAACAACCAGTTTGGGTGGAGTAGGTAGATCACAGTCCATATGAGGGTGGATTTTTTGAACAATATCAGCAGATGTTGGTGGGATTGTCGGATTGACAATCTTGATTATGGCGAGAAGCATGGAGGCTCCATATTTATTAATATCCTTAGAGATCGGACCATATTTATTAATATCCTTAGGATGAGGTACCACCCAAGGATCAAAATACCCTAGGGACCCACTCATAAATAATGAAATCATGTTTATAGGAGCTATGTTCATAGTGGGAGATGGTGGGGGAAGGGGAAATGTTCCCATCATCGAAGGATATTTGAAAATCCCTGCACTAACAGTAAAAAAAGACTATGTGGTGTCACCAAAAAAGGGTACATTTGACCCTGCATTGGATCCAAGGTCTAGGGTACATAACACGAGCTGATCAATCGCAATGATTTTCCATTGATGAGGGAAGTATAAGACCCTAAATACCAACGTGACAATAGAAGTCATCTCGTAGAACCAATTACACCCAAGTAATAGATTATACTCAAGAGGTGCATCGAAAACCTCCACATCAACATAGATATTCTTACCATGGGGTTGGAACATGTGTCTGTCGAAAGTTTTCATTAGTTTCACAGACGTGTCGAGCTTAGGAGAGCCAAGGGCCTTCCAACAAGAAATGGACATGATGCAATGTGAGGCTTCTTCATCCGCCAATGTCTAGTAGATGTTTTTCCCCAACAATCACATTATGATCTGAAAGGAGACCTGATGGGAGTTCCTATGAGTAACCTGACTAGTCTTAAAGGTTATCAAACTTGACTATGAGGGATCAACCCTACATATGGTAAATAGTAAGGTTTTCCACTACGTGGGGAAGCTTTAAAGAACTTCAAGAGAAAACATGGCACTAGGTGCCTGGGATAAGTCTTCCACAAAAAATGTAGTTATGGGCATCCTGTGTGTTGGGATTATGTGTCATGCATCAAAGAAATCCCTTCAAGGGGTGAAGTGGTACATCAAAATATGGCTTCTCTATATGAAGAGGGCCACTATGCTGGGAAGAATATTTTTCTTTTGGGGAAGCATGAGAAGGCTCAGGAATGTCATAATTCTTGTTTTGAGTCTGTAATTTGACCGTGTGGTCACACATAAAAATGAAATCATTCGAGGAAGACCCCTCTTGGTGAGGGGTACCTTCCATTTCCCCTTGTGGAGGGGCAATATGTGTGGCAACCACATTCTAGGGTTGAGGTGGAAAAGGATGGGTTAATACAACAGGTTGTTGGGTGGCCCACTGTTGTGCCAACAATCAATGGATATCATCCTTTCGAGGACACTGGTGAGTAGGATGGTCCCCCCCATAAATCATGCAGGGAAACTGACTCTTCCTTTTCTCCTTAGTGCCTCCCTCCTAGGTGTTTTGGGTGGAGGAAAACCCTTAATCATTATTGGAATTCTTCTTCTTCTTCCTCTTTTCCTTACCTCTAGGTTGTTGAGGATTCTTCAGTTGCATGGGCTACACTAAATTCACCTCGGAGGTTTAAGAAAGGACCGCAATAGTTTTATCATTAGTGACAGTGACTAGCGGTTGAGAGTTAGTAGACATCTGACCCATATGATTAACTAATTGTTTCACAGATGCATGTGAAACAGAACCAACCACATCATCGACATGTGGTCATGGGTTTGGTTTTCTTGTATCAGTTCTTGGGAAAGTAGCATTTGGGATGATGTCATATAGAGTACCTGACTTAGAATATATCAAGTCTAAATGTTGGGAACGTAAAATGGCTTTCTCCTTGGTGGTTTCCCCGACCATAGATACATCCCTGGAAATGGATGGTAAGAGGGACTTGGTAAACCATTCCATAAGGAGATTATCTAGAATATGAGTATTAATCATCCTACACCATCTTCACCACTCATGTATATGATCAAAGATGTGAGTGGCATTGTCTTGACACATTGAAGTCAAGATATTTTTCCTATCTCATACCAAATAGGAAATTGGTAGTGTGTTAAAAATTCCATATCCATGTCATTAAAGATTCTAAAAGAACCACCTTTAATTTCTATGTACCATTTGGCGACGACTCCGGTTAGGGATCTATGGAAAATATGTAGCCTCACACTATCATCCATCAATCAATTGGATGAACACCACAAGTAGTAATTCATGATGTGTGTAGAGGGGTAATCCCCAAACTTTCCATCGAACTTTGGAATATCTTATGGTAGCTTGGATGGAATCGTAGACCATAATGGGTCATGGTAAATAGGGTCATTTGTTAACTATGACAAATCCAATAAATATAGCATTGTGAGGAAATTCAATGGTGCAAATGAAGACTGGGAGGGAGGTGAAGTATTTGTTTTCCTAGATGGACTTTGCGGTCCCCCTATGTTGGTACTACTAGAGGGTTTGGGAGCTCCTGAAGAGTGAGTGCCCACTAGGATAGTAGCACCTCCAGGAGCATGACTGCTCCCAAAACCAAAAATTCCTCTAAGGGGGTTTCCCCCAGGGTGAAATATGTTTTTGAAGTTAGTCTCAGGGAAGAAACCCCCAGGACCGGATGTGGACACAAAAGGAAAACCTCCCCATGATGAAAAATTACCCCCAACGAATGTGCCCCCAGGGAAAGGTGTGCTAACCCAAGGAAAGTTAAAACCTCCACGTGTACTATTCCCCCCAATATGACTAGGGATAACCCCAAAACCACTAGGAATACTCCATCCAAAACGTACACATGTACCTAATGATTTCAAGCCACTCATTGGATTGGAAGAGGTGGAAGGATTTCCACTTCCCATGATGAAACCAAAGCTCGTCCCCCCACCAGAAAAGAATTTGGGAGTGGGAATTAATGTGGAAAAGATGGGTGTATGGATGCTAGGTATATTAACATATGGAGATGATGACACCATTTATATCCCCCAAATTGAGGAACCAAAAACAAAAGGTGTGGATGGTGTATGTCCAATGGAGCTAAGGGGTGGCAATGAGGACATTGTTGGGATTCCCCCAGGGGAATTCCCCCCTATCCCACTTGGGGATGGTCTCGTAGGCTCAGATACACTAGACGAAACAGTGGGTCTGGACATGGTGAGAGGATGACTAAACAAAGAGAAAGGATCACTTAAAATTTCCCTTACTTGGACAAGTAAAGGGGCATCTGGCTCAGTTAAAGGTGGATTGAAATTTGGTGGAGGAAATTCATCTACCACCTCTAATTCAACCAAAATGGTCTCATCAAACCAAAGTTAAGTCCCTTTGAAGTATTTATCACTTATGTTGCATTGATTTAGAGGTGGTTTCACCTTTGTAATAGGCTCAAGTCCTCGTAATCGACAGGACTTACGTGGTAATTTAGCGATAGTGAATAAAATATGCTACTAACAAACACAAATCAACATATGGCTGACCTAGACTCGGACTCAGAGATCACACCCCTAAAAAAATCTAGGTGAACAACAAGAAAACCAACTGGCACAGGGGCTATCCAAAAACCAACCCTATGGGGGGGTCAAGTCCCCCACAAGATTAGCTAGCGAAGGTGTGAGGAGAAGTTATGATGATTGATGTGAAACAACCCTGACTATTGCAAGTACCCTTTATTAAATTGGGCATCCTACAGGGGATATGATACCATCAATGAATTTCTACCCCAGGTACCATAGGCAAGTCCCACCCACATTCACCTATGTAGCTCCCCAGGAAAGGTCACTAAGGCTACCACCAAAAAATCAATGGTCGGGCAAACAATCATAATTTTGACCGCACGTAAGGGCAGGGTAACTAAGCTCGAATCTCTAAAGGTGTTAACCAACAAAACCCCCATATACATAACGATCAAAGTGGTATCTCAAACACCAAAACAAGCAAAGAGGGGTAATCTCCCTACTTGCCCCGATGTGACCTCATTCTTAACTCTTATATTAGAGGAGGCTCCTGACACACTGGTTGTAAGAATGGATTTAAATTCTCTTTAATGACTCCTAATTTGGGTTTTTTTATCCTTGGAGAATTAACTCTCCAATTGTTATAGCAAGATTTGCCTCACCATTGCTATCTTGCACAGAGGGCCTTTTTCCATTTCCCTATGCAGACTTATCATCCCTTTTTGATGAATCTAGAGCTAAAAATATACATTTTTCTACATATACACTCCCTATCAATTATACAAGATGTGTATATTCTTGTTTCTCCACTACATCTCGCATATATCGGGATTTGTGCCAGAAAATACAAAATAAGGTCAGGTTTCCATGTCACGACAGAAGATATATGATCCTTGGCCTTCCATATAATGGAAACGTTCTGACTCGGCCCTTCAGTTTCATTATGAAAGCTATAAGAGCACAATTTCGAGCTATGGAAAAGAGGAGAAAGCATTCAACTTTGAGAGAAAAGTTACTCTAGAGAAATTACTTCATATTGAGTCTACATCCCTTTGTCCCTCAAGTCCGAACATAGTGTTTAGCCCCCAAGCTCTTTCCCTCTTGTTGAGAGGACCTCATTGCCTCTTTTCTATGAGCTTGCCTTTGGTGGAGGATTGAAGTGGTGGAGACCTAGTTGGAAGGAACTTGGTTTCTTGGTTTCGAACCATGCTGACACAGAAGTCCGTAATGTTGTCACTTTTGCTGATCAATTATTAATATAAATACTCCTTTCCCATCCTATTGGTATCTTGTAAATATATGATTATTATCCATGGGCGTGTTTGTAATGTTTATTAATGGATTGTGCTATATGATGTGCTAACCCATTTTATATCATCATTATGTACTTGCTCTGCCTATTTGTTGAGAACTTCTTGCAGGTATAAAGCTTTGGGTCAAAGTGCTCAATGGTGGATCATAAAACGTTGGATAGAGGTAGGCCTCTTTCTTATATTTCACATTAGTTTATATAGCATATGTTGGAATTGAGTTGATTTTTGCAGTCATACCCATCTGTTGTGGTACACCCTTGGCCATAGAGAGTTTTTCCCTTGTAACAGAAATGGCGACTCCACTGGGGAAGTTATCTTCCTTCTAAGGGTTGAAGTACTTTTGCTTCTTACATTGCTCTTTTTCCATTGTGTTTCTTGTCGTATCATTGCTTGATATGTCCTATTCACTCTAGGTCTGAGTTTTCATCCTTTTACCCTTGCTCGGCCTTGTTTTGAAGCATATACGCCTTTTTTTCCTTGACAGTCACGTATACATGCTTGTTGTCTCACTGCAAGAAGCGTATATACGCTCTATTCTCCTAAACAGTGGTGTATACCACTTCCCCTTGCTTGTTTTCTTGGTTAAGTGACTGCTGGGTGGGATTTGAAGATTTTTTAGCCTTCTTAGGTTTCTGTAGTGTCTATTGAGATCATCTAGGATGACAGGAAACCTGTTTGGAGTTGAATTTTTGGGCGAAGTATTTCTCTTTGTTTTCCATTTTTTATTTTTCCTCATTCTCTAGGTTGTTTGCGTAGTTGCTTGGTATTCTGCTCGAGTTATTGTTTTTATATACAGTAGAATTTATATATCAGGTTGCTCGTCAGTCCATGCATTTTCTTTTTAGTATATTGAAAATACAAAAAAATAGGCATTTTGCATTGGTTGGAATTTCCGTCTTGGAATCTTTATCATTATCTTAGCACATTTAGTGAAATATTGCATTTTACTTCTGAATTGCAGAGTTGAAATTGAAGACTGCACTGTTCTTATTAGCATACCATTCATTAAAATTTAAAGATAGACTTTGCATTATATCTGTATTTATTTCCTTGCAGAGTCACAACACCATGAGTTTCACTTCCATACCTTTTCGAGTAACCACAGCCAATAAAATTTACACTTTAAACTAAAATTGATTAGTAACTAGCCTAGGATTTAGTGCCTTGGAATAGGATCTTGTGAGTAAACTTCTCCAAGGCATTTAAATCAACATATGTGTCTCAGACAGGGAGTTGAGAAGTCCATTGTATAATTGGTAATATCAGGAGGCTCCTCTCACAACAAAGTTAATCACGAGGTCGCACAAAGTTAGTTGAATGGATAGCCCCTGGATACTCACCTAGTGTCAGAGATATTTCTGTGGATTTATTCATATTTGGGGATCTTGATAGTACCCATACCTCTATGGGAAGAGGTGCTTTCAAGGTTTCATGCTTTTCTAACCTGCCCATACGGTGATCCGGACTTACGACTGCTCTCATGTGCATCGTTTATACAGTGGTTTATTAGTTACTTGACTTAGGTATCTTATAGGTTACTTGTAGGGGTTATTTTGCTTGTATCATGAGTCAAATAGGGGTTGGATAGCACACAGCCTTTATGGAGGATTACCTCTCTACGGGGATCTAACCGACTAGTTTTTAAGCCTACAAGGGCCCTTATAACTGATTATGTTACCTCCAAACTTTAGCGGGGATTCTCAGGTCCCTCTTGGACGAGACATACATTCTCTAGCGAGGGAAGCCACTTAGCCACTTTAGCCCGTTTGCATGCATATTGGTCGTTTGAATTTTTGGTATGCTCTTTGACTACTAGTTGGCCTTAGGATATATTTTTATTTGCTGGAGAGTCATAAGTTGTTGTGGAGTTGGACCAGCTTCCTCACAGGTCCCGTCGGTTGTTACAATTACCACCGGTTTTTGAGTTCTTTCCTTCTAAAAGGCGTAGAGTTATCAGGAGTGGTACACACACATCCACTTTTCAGAATTGTGATTCCACAAGGATGAGTACCGAGTCTGTTCTTCAGAACATTGGGATTTCTTCAACTCCCATACCCACTATAATTAATGGCACCCCTTCGACACCTGTAGCCACTACAGTTGCAGTTTCAGAGGCTTATACTGGTACTATGGCTCGGCCTATAGTTAATGCTTCATCTCTTGCATCGGGCTTATACTGGTACTATGGCTCGGCCTATAGTTAATGCTTCATCTCTTGCATCAAACCCTTTTGGGGGTTTCGGTCACTTGCTGAGTTACAATGTTCAAACCATCCCTATGGCTTCTAGTCCATTTTCTTATGGTATGCCTAACTTCACTTCGTAGTTTTCGACTTCCATCCCAGTTGTTGGCCCTAACGCTAGCTTTGGACTTGGGGGCACTACACCTCCTTACACTCCTTTCTCGTTTGGTGGTTCTCATATACCCCAAGCGAATCCTAATGTGGTAAGTGTCTCTATTCTTAACCCCGAGTCTAATCCTTCTATGGTTGGATGGAACAACCCAGCTGGTGGACAAGTTCCACCCTATATTTCTATCCCCTCGGTGTTGATTCCGACCAATAATTTTGGCATGACAAATCCACTTCAATCCTCCAGGTTCCCACCTGGAGGAGGTCACTCTTACACTTTGGGAACTCCCCAACTTGGATCTAATCCAATTGGGGGGAATTTAACAACCCTCAGCTTGGATCTAATCCAACTGGGGGTAACTTTCATAACCCTTATCAGAACATTCATGCTGGAATGATGCCCAATACATCTTTTACGAATCAGCCTGAAGGAGGGTCTTTTAATCCCAGACAAGGTTTTGTTCCTTACCAAAATCCTACATGGAATGCAATTCCTAACACACAATCTTTCACGGGAGGATGGGGCCAGGTGTCGCAACCCCGTATTCCCTTTCTGGCCACACTTAATTTGCTAGATTTATCTAAACTAATGAATGACCCAGTGAGCCATGATCCCACATGGCCCCCTGTCCCTACCAAACTTTTGTCAGACATTCCAAAGTTTTAAGGTAAGAATGGTGAGGACCCTGGTGACCACGTCACTACTTTTCACCTTTGGTGCTCATCAAATTCTTTGAATCATGATTCTATTAGATTACGATTGTTTCAGCGTACTCTCATTGGAGTCACATCGCAATGGTACATTGAGCTATCTAGGGGGACATATGGGTCTTTTCATCAATTGGTGCTAGCCTTTCTCAACCACTTTCAACTTCCCATTCGTTATGATGTTTGCCTTGAACTTTTAACAACTTTACACCAGGGTACCGACACTCACATATAGGAACATATCCAAGACTGGCATAGGCACAGGCGATTGGTTAAGACTCCTATACCCCCAACCTTTCTTCCAGAATGGTTCCTAAAGTCTTTGCACGCTCCTATTTCAAAGGACGTTGCTACTTCTGGGGTCTTCAGCGAGGAAGAAGCTATCTCTAGAGCCTAGCAAATTGATTTGATATATGCTCAATCTGGGATGTTATACCACCTCCTTCCAGTTGCACCGCAGACAAATCACGATCCTAGACAGACTCTTGGACCTCATGTCGATGGAATTGTAGGGTCCGCCAATGTAAATTCCATAGACTCGGCAATGAAGTCTGTTGGAGGGCCAGCTTCGTCTAGATCCTCCAAACCCACCCAATCAGCGGATGTACATTCTATGCAATCATCGAAGAACCCAAATGGTGACCAACGACCAGATGGGAATAAAAGGAAAGGTCGAAATAATCGTAAGGGTGGGAAGAATAATAATAAACCCAAGGACAAAGATAATAAAGAGAAACGTAAGATGAATTTTCCTTGTAAACTTTGTACCGATGGCCACCTTACACACTTATGCCCCAAACTTGTGGAGGTTGCGAGGCTTTTAAATCTACCGCCCATTGTGTTGACGAACTCATTCCAACATAATCATCACTTAGCCTCGAGCTCTTTGAATGCAATAAATGCATCCAGTGGAAGTCAAAACCCACCGTCGCAAGATGGTGATCATGTTTGCATCAATATGGTCAATGTGAAAATTGATATAGCCACCTGCTCTCGAGAATATAGCCCTTCAAAAGATAGTACCAGCCTAGAAGCTCCTCCTCCACCCCCGGAGATGAACTTATAGATTGAGAAACTAGAACCACTGCCTCATATTCTGAAAGGAGTAATCAAGCGCTCTACCCACAACCCTAATGCTAGAGCCACCTAGAACTACTCTATTTTTGAGAATCTAGTCCAAACCCCTTGTGCGATGTCAGCTTTGGAGGTACTCCAGACGTGTCCAACATAGAGGATTGCCTTACTCTCTGCCTTAGGAGCTCTAGAACCTGGTGGCTCAAAATTTATCAAGTTTGATGTCACGAACGTGAAGCCTCACTTTCCCTACCATGTGGATTTTCAAATCCACATGGAGTATTCCAAGTATACTATCAAACGAGCGGTCGTTGATGAAGGTGTTGCACTTGCATGATGTCCTTGGTATGTTGGAAAAGTTATTGGTTCTCCAACCCTTTCCAAGTCATCGAACATGTTGACTACATTTGACGGTCATTCCTTCTGCACTCATGGCATTCTTTCCACCTTTCTAGTCCAGTTAGGTGGGAAGAGGATAGAGGTGGAAGTAGAGGTAGTTGATGCACCTCTCGATTATAACTTGTTACTAGGACGCAATTGGACCTATGCTATGGTCAATTTTGTATCATCCGTCTTCCACACACTTTGCTTTCCTCATCAAGGGGAGATCATGATGATCAACCAGTTATCCTATTCATACTCTATACCTAACGCATCTATTGGACCATTGATCCCAGTGATCGACAATTCTCAGTCGGCAACTGAGAATATCGGTGTCAGAATGTATTCTTCCCTCATGGGTACTTTCAACTTCTCGGCACCGATTCACCACATTTACACCATGTCTAGTAGGCTTGCTTTAGTAGGGAGGTCCATTCCTTTCCGCACTTCCTATCTTAGTGATTCGTCGACCCTACCTTCTTTGAATTCATCGAGATAAGGTCAGTCGCATGTTGGCATGGCTATGCCACTATAGGCAGCAGAGATTATGTATCAAGACATTCTTGACTCCTCCGTCGATCCCGATCATGTTACCTCGCAGACGGACAAGGAGGATCCCATTCTTAGCCTTGTATGGGCCACCTCATTATATTGTTCACGTGATTTCTTAGATGAGACTTTGCCTTTGGACGAAGCCATACTCGAAGCCATGAATTCTTCTGAGAGACCTTGGGATGATATGCATCATCTATCTTATTTTCTCCCAAGTCTTGAAATAATCGAGCAAGATGATTTTTGATCTACCTTGAGTGAGATAGCTGGTCACACCATAGTTCCACTTGATACGCACGACATTTATGTCGAAGGAAATATGGTAAGTATTTCTCCTACCATCCTGATCGATATCTCTCGTACCCTTGGAAAGATTGAGAACATAAATATAGGTGTGGATTGTTCGCCAGAAGAGATTATGATCTACACCAACCTCTTCAAAGAATTTCGAGATGTATTCACTTGGTCATATGAAGATATGTTAGGGATCGACCCTTGTATTTTTGAACATGAGATTAGGACTTATCTGGATGCTAAACATGTTCGACAACATCTTAGAGATGTTAATCCTAGGAAGGCCCCCTCTATTAAGGCAAAGGTGGAGAAGTTACTTAAAGTTGGTTTCATCTACCCGGTTCCCTTGACCGAATGGGTATCCAACCCCGTTCCTGTGAATAAAAAGCAAGGAACCATCCATGTGTGTATGGAATTTCGTGACCTGAACAAGGCTTGTCCTAAAGATAACTTCCCCATGACTTTCATTGATCATATCCTCGATGAATGTGCAGGAAGCGAAATATTTTCCTTTATGGACGGATTTTCAGGATATAACCAAATCCAATTCAAAACTAAGGACCAACATAAGACGACATTTATATGCCCTTCGGGTACTTTTGCATACCAAAAAATGCCTTTCGGACTGAAAAATGTTGGAGCAACCTTCCAATGCACCATGACTTTCTCTTTTCATAATCTCAAGCACATAGTCGAAGCTTACCTCGATGAACTTGTTGTTCACTCTCACAAGAGAGTGGATCATGTTACACACCTTTGGCTGGTTTTTGAAAGATGTCATTACTATAGAATCTGGTTAAACCCTCACAAATGCATATTTTGCGTTAAGTATGGCCGTCTCTTAGGATTCCTAGTTTCCGAGACTGAGATCATGGTAGATCCTCTTAAGGTTGAGGCAATACTTTAATTGCCTCCCCCGCGCACGATTAGACAACTTCAAGGTTTACAAGGGAAAGCTAACTTTCTGCGTCGGTTTATAGTGAATTATGCCAATATCACTAAAGGTTTCATGCGCCTATTGAAGAAAGACACTCCTTTTATCTTGGGATGAGAGAGCCCAGGAGTCTTCCAACGCTTTAAAGAAAGCCTTAGTATCGACCCCTCTACTGAAATCTCTTGATTACAATAGAGATTCCTTGTTGTATATTTTCGCATCTGAAGAGACAATTGGTATGGTTCTAGTTCAAGAGGATGATGAACTCCATGAGCACATCATCTACTATCTCATTCAAAATTTAGTCGGTCCCGAGCTTAATTACTCTCACGTTCAAAAGCTAGCTTTGGTTGTCGTTCACGTAGTCCAACGTTTACGACACTATATATTGCTTTGCAAGACTACTGTGGTTGCCGATGTCAATCCGTTTCAATACATCCTCACTAGGTGTATCATAGGTGAGAAATATAATAAATGGATTTTCATCTTACAAGAATTTGATCTCGACTTTGCTTCGGCCAAGTCCAAGAAATCACTAGTTTTTGCAGAGTTACTATCTGATTTTCCACGATTAGATGAGGATATTATCCATGTCGATTCATTTGCAGACGAACACATTTTCCTTGTCTCGTCGTTCGACCCCTGGTATGGATACATTGTTTTATGTCTTCAAACCTTGAAGTTCGCTCAACATCTCTCACGAGATGATCGATGGTGTGTTAGATACCAAGCCAAAAAGTATACCATCATTGACGACACTTTGTATCGCCAAGGAATAGATAGTATCTTAAGTTGTTTATTAACTCATGAGGAATCTGAGTCAGTCCTAAATGATTTCCACAAAGGGGCTTGTGGTGTGTTGGGTATGTGTTATATTCAGGTGAAAAAAAAAATTATGCCTCGGGAAATGTGTCATGTATTTAGGTGGTTTTTCGGCACATGGTTTTCGTTGATGGTTTTATATTTCTAGTTAAGGAATTAGGGTTTTGGACTAATCCAGGTCATTGGGTTAGGGTTTTGGATGCTGCTGGCTCCTATATGTATATTGTATTGTAAACAATGTAACACTATGAATGGATATAAAATATGCTAGTTTTCCCGGTTTGGGTTTCTAGGGGAAAAATCTCTATGTAATGTTTGTATTTGCCATTGTATCTTTTCTGTTCTTTTCTGAATATCTATTTGTAGTAGATATTGTACAAGGTTAGGATTTACATGGTGGTCATCTATAAAAGTTTACAATAGCCCAAAAAATCCTGCGAGTCGGTTACTTCTGGCCCACCATCTTTAAAGATTGCATTGAAGTGGTTAAGAAGTGTCACCCCTGCCAGGTGTTCACTCGAAAAGTGCGCTCACACCCAGCTCCTCTTGACGCAGTCATTACCATAGATCCCTTCACCAAGTGGGGGGTATATTTTGTCAATTGCAACCCAACTTTGGCTGGGGAGCATCAACACATTATCCTGGATGTCAACTACTTTACCAAGTGGGCCTAAGCCATGCCTACCATAAAATCCGATGGTAAGAATGCAACCTTCTTTGTGTTCAACCAAATTATCGCCTGGTTCGGTATCCTGAGTGATATTGTCATTGATCATGGCAGTCACTTTTAGAATGAAATGATGATAGGACTAGCATCCAAGCTGGGGTTAAGACATGGTCACTCATCTCCTTATTACCACCAGGAAAATGGGCAAGTAGAGGTCGTCAACAAGTCTCTCAAGACCATTTTTCAAAAAAATGGTTAGCTGGAGTAATTCTAATTGGAACATCATGCTATATCCCGTGCTTTGGGCATACTGAACCTCGGTCAAGACTTGATCAAAATCTAGACCAAGGGTCAAAATTTAGCCCAAAAATCAATGTTCTCGGAATTGCCTCAAAATGAATGGTGCGTAACCCTCTTCATCACGAACCCAACACAACTCATTTCATCTCAAACGGACGTCGAGAGCGAGAGATATCGCGATCTGTTTGAATCACCAAACAGGTAAAAAAATGGATGCTGACTATGTAGTCCGTACAATCTGTATGGATGTTGATGTGGCATGACCGTACGATGATGTGGCTTGATCGTACATGCTAATGTGGCATAGGTGATGTGGTAGTTTTTGATTGGTTGACAGTGAGTGAATCAGATTGCGACACGTGGAAAATTTTGGGCAAATGGCATGGTGCCACATGGCCCAATCATGGGCTACCACGTGGCACCCCTTTATTGGGTATTGGTCTATTTGGTTTGTTAATTAAAATTTTATGGAGGCCGTGGGGTTCGACCCCTGGACCTCCCCACCGATGTACGCCTTAACAAAGTCTGTCGTGCCAATGGGCCACACATTGATTCTTATTATATATGTGGGCTTTTTATTATTTAAATTCATTTTATACAACGGTCGGTGCGGGGGTCCGGGCTGGGGCTTAGCGCCAGCCCCCGGTCACACTTGCGATGTATATACGACCATGCCCTTTGTTAAAAGGTGTGTATGCTATATTGGTGTTGAGGTTTAAGCCATGGTTCCTTTGTGTTATGCCATGTGACCTTAACCTTTGGCGCGCGGGTTTTGGTGTTCAACGGTGTTTATCCCCTTTTGCTTATATGTGCGGTCATATGACCCACCATATGCCCAGGTGCTAGGCGGTTAGGGGCTGGAGGCACCCTAACCGTCCTATAGTTTTCACCGTTGGCACAGTTTCACCCGATGCTGGGTTTTTACGCCTTATATTGCGTGTGAGCCAGGTTCACACAAGAAGGGTGTGTTTTGGCGAACTAAAGACAGCAAGCTTGAAGGAGGAAAATGGCAGGAGGCCTATCTTCTTCATCTTTTGGCCGATTGAGGTGTCGTAAAAGCCTAGATAGGGGTTTTTGGACATCCTAAATCCATTGGCACTATTATCAAGGCCATTGAAGACTTATTTTGCAGGTTTTTCACCATTGAAGTTTCAGCAAGCTCTAGGGAGCTTGAAGCCCTCATTGATTGAGGACATGTTTTGGTGAGCCTATGTTTGTTTT
>CBVK0100286161.1:0-23309 GCA_900067695.1 Picea abies | reverse complement strand
TTAGTGGTCAGTTTGGCAATAGCGAAGGCAGTGCAGGAACTAATATACTTGCCAACCTCCTGTCGAAGTTTCGGCCAATAGAAATGTTTCTGTAGCATCGCCACTGTCTTTTTGACAATGAAGTCTCCTGCCACCCGACTGTAGTGGGCTTCCCAGATCATCTTCACTCGCTCACTTGATGAAACACAAATATGGCCTAGACGACACAACAACCCATCCTGAAGATGGAAATTATCGACAACTGCATTTGCACCCAACATTTGGTAGGTGGTGGAAAATTCAGGGTCTGTCTCATAGAGTTTGGGCCATCCAGATGTCTCATGGTCACAAGCGTCTAACACCGAGGTGAGTGCTGCGACTGGCGGTCTACTGAGGCGATCAACAACGCGATTGATGCTTTTTGTTTTATAGTTGATGTTGAGGCGAAATTATTGCATGTATGTGGACTAGTTTTGATGGAGGTCATTCTGCAGTTTTCCTTGTGTCTGCATGAACTACAGTGGCTTATGATCAGTGTGGATGACTGTCTCATTCCCAAGAATTTAATGTCTCCACTGGCGGCATGCTTGCACAATGGAGTACATTTCTTTGTCGTAAGTAGGGTACTTACGAAAATATCTGACATTGTCTCACTATGATAGGCCACGGGGTGGCCGTGCTGAGTGAGAACTGCGCCCACAACATAGTCTGAAGCATCTATCTCGATCTCAAAAGGATGTTGTAGGTCTGGTAGTGAAATTACTGGGGATGATGACAAGCGCTGCTTCAAATCATCGAACGCCCTTTGTTGGGACTGAACCCACACAAATTTCTCCTTACCACCTCCCCTGTTTATTTGGCTGAGGGCCCATGCAATATGGGAGAAACCCAACACGAACCTGTGGCAGAAATTAACAAGTCCCAAGAAGCTCCGAAGCTCAGTGAGTGTTGTTGGGATTGGCCAGTCACGGATGACTTGGATCTTGGTTGGATCCACATGTACACCATGCTGATCAATGATGTAGCCCAGGTAATGGACCCTATCCATGCCGAAGGAGCATTTTTCCAGGTTGGCGTATAGCTTGTGCTGTCGCAGGGTGTGCAGAACCTGCTGAATATGCTGCAAGTGTTCCACACAAGTCTTGCTGTAGATTAGGATGTCATACATATACACCACTACAAAAGTACTGGTGAAAGGTCACAGGATATCACCCATCTTCCTCATAAAAGTTGCTGGAGCATTTGTCAAACCAAAGGGCATGACCAACCATTCAAAAAGTCCTTCCTTTGACTTGAAGGCGGTCTTCCATACATCTGTCTGTTTTATCGGGACCTGGTGGTAGCCAGATTTCAGATCAATCTTACTGAATTATTTTTCCCCCATGAGTTGATCAAAGAGGTCATCGATTCGGGGAATCGGGTACCGGTTTCTCACAGTGATTTTTTTCAGAGCCAGATAATCAATACAGAGTCGGTAGGTTCCATTTTTCTTCTGTACCAGCACGATTGAGCTCTCGCAAGGTGATGAGCTGGGGCTGATGTGCCCCATGTGGAGTAGTTCTTGAATCTGTCGCTTGATCTCCTCATTCTCTAACAAAGAGCGATGATAGACTGGCCCATTGGGCAGCGGTGCGCCGGGGGTCAAATCGATGGGGTGCTTGACCTGACAGTGCAGTGGTACCCCTGTAGGCGAGGAGAAGATATCCGAGTATTCTTCCACGACCTTATCTACTTGCTTCTGCTGTGTAGAGAGGTCGGCCATAGAGACCCTGGATGTGGCTGCAATCTTTCGCTTATTCTAAGAGAGAATCACAAAGAAGACAAACTTCCCCGTCTGAGAGATGACCTTTCTGCATTTCTTAGCAGATATCAAGGAAATAGCACTAGGTGGGACTGCCTCAGGTATCCTGTACAATTTCCTATTCAAAGTAATGATAACACTACAAGGCCTAGACTCATATATAGCATGATGTTTCCATAAATAAGGTTGGCCCAAAATAACATCACAAACTTCGAGAGGAGCAACATCAAACAATACCTTGTCTTTGAAGGGCTTGATGTCATACGACAGTCGACACTGTTGGCTGACGCAGAGATCGCTTCCTTGGCAGAGCCATCCAATGGTGTAGGGTTGTGGGTGCGGTGTTGTTGGCAGGGCCAATTTCTTGAAAACCTCTACTGAGATGAGGTTCTTCTGGCTACCGCTATCAACGATGAAGTGTAGCAGGGTGCATTTTACCCACATCTATGAATGGAAGAGGCGCTCTCCTTCTTCTGGCTCGTCTGGTTCACCAGGCTGGAGCTTGGTGGTAGCAATGGTGGCACTGGGTTCCACATCAATGATCCATATACCCTTTTATGGTTCTATCTCTGATTCAGAATCTGCATCTGATTCATAGGCTTTCACTTCGGTCACTAACGATTGCTTTGAGTGGCAGTCAGTAGTGTTATGCCAAGGGCTCTTATGGAAGTCGCACTACTTCCTGGTATCTTTCTTTGTCTTTTCAGTGTCCTTCTTTGCTTGCATCTTGTACTGGTTTTCTTGATGCTGTCCATATTTTCTTTGTCCTTTGTTCGGTGGGTTGGGGCCGCCCTTTCCTAGCTTTTGTTGTGAGGGGTTCCCAGGCCCAAATTGACGCGTCTTTTGTTTGAGCTTCTGCTCGATTTTGATGGCATATCGGTAGGCCGCGCCAAAGGATGAGATGTCCAGAAATTCCATTTGGGTCTGGATGTATCTATGCAAAGCACTGCGATACTTGAGCATTAGATGTCCCTCCGAATATTTGATACCCAACTTGGTGCACAAGGTATGGAAGATATTTGTGAAATCTGACACTGCTTGGTCTCTTTCTTGCCGCAGTGTGGTCCATTTGGTATACAGGTCATCATAACTTCCGACAGGGTAGTATTGTTCCTTAATATCATCCCTGAAGGATTCCCAAGTAGCCATGACTGAAAATAATGAGGTTTCCTCTGTTTCCTTTTTCTCACAGAAAGTTTCCCACCAATCTTTGACATGGGGAATGGCTTTGAGGAGTGCAAAAGTAATCTTTTCTCTATTTGAAAATTTATGAACAGAAAAATACCCTTTTAGTAGATTCAACCACTTGTCTACAACATTTGCGTCTATCTGACCTTCAAATATAGGAATATCAAAGTTTATTTGTACCTTGAAGGGGGTGGCACCTTCGTTTGAAGAAGATGTGTCACCTGTTGGTAGTCGCCGAAGGATTTGCGCGAAACTATCCATCATCTCGTTCCTCTGTTGTGTGAGGGCTTCCTCAATCAATAGTTTGAAAGGATCTCCTGTCCCATCATATTTATTTTCTCTGACCATGGGAGGTCACTTGGGCGTGTGAGAGCTTATGTCCTCAAGAGAAACAAGTTCGAGACCCAACTCTTTGTACTCCGACCTCGTTGGGGACATGCATTAAGACGACAAGGAGCAGACCGCTCTGATAGCACTGATGCGGATTTTATGAGAAGAAGGAAATGAATACAGATTATTAAAAGGTGCTTAACACAAAATAATAGAGATACAGTAAAACTGGTTTTCTATTCAATAACGAAATAAGTTGAAACTGTAAAATGCAGCGGAAACAAGCTTGTTGGAATGGTGGCGGCTTATCTCTAAGAAGAGATGTGACGGTAGCACGTATTCGCAAGAAGAAAGTTACAATGAGGCTATAAAGGCATTTTTACAATAAGAAATAATCCCAAAATCCCTAGACATCAAAAAACCTAACCCTAGGAGATGAAGCGCCAAAAGTCATGTGGGCCCCGTTTGGGTAAGCTAGTACATCAACTTCCCGGGGTCGTATCTTTTGCATACGATCTCCGTTTTAGGCTTGTGACATCCCGTTGGAAAGGTATCATTTAGGAGATTCATTGTGGTGGCTCAATCATGCCTTTGGCTATTATTTCTAATCTTGATACCGAAAAACCTTCATTTAGGCCCTCAAAATGGCCCCGGAAGTAAAAACTGCTAAAAATAGTAAATTGCCAAAAATGTCAGAAAACTATTTTGAGCCAGTTGGAAAAGGTGGGCGGCCACTGATATCCATCTGGATCAATCCAACCTCCTTAATAAAAAATGGTCTCCATTACATTGAGGTCCCCCATTAGATGAGGAAATTTCTGTTGAATTTTTCCCCGGGTGAGCTAGTTGCCTTGGTGCAGGAGCTGCCCTGCTTTGACGACTCGATAAAGATGTATCCTTTGTTGTCGAGTGCCCCTGATCTGTCTATCCACAATATGATCATTGGATGCTTGTTGTATGCAGTCAGGGTTGAGATTTGTTAGTGTCAGTTGTTCTGCTACTTCTGAGGTGTCCAGTAATGGTGGGAAATAGGGACGAAGGAGATCCACGTTGAACACTGGGTGCAGGCCAAGGAAAGGAGGAATGTTGAGCTCAAAAGAATTATCCTCCATGGCCTTGGTGATATTGTGTGGTCCATAACAGAGTGTGTGAAGATTTCGATGGGGTCCTGTAAGGCGTTCTTTCTGAAAGTGCAACCAAACTTTGTCGCCCACCTGAAACTTATGCGACACCTGATGTTGATCATGGCGCTATTTGTACTTGTCATTAGACTTCTATAGGATATCCTGAACCTCTTGGTAGATGTACTGGATCCGCTCAGTGAACCGGGTGGCTTTTTCAGCTTCAGTTGGAGCAGGAGATGAGTCAGTCAAGGTGACCGCAAGGGGAAGTGAAACATCTATGGGACCCAGTGGTTTGAATCCCAACCCAACTTGAAATTGGCTGTGGCCGGTTGAGCTATGCAAGGCTTGGTTGTAGCTATGTTGGACAGAGGGAAGGCTCTCATCCCATGTGCGAGGGTTCTTTGAATTATATATGCGAAGGATATGCACAATCATCTAATTTACAACCTCGGTTTGGCCATCTGTCTAGGGGTGGAAGGTCATGGATTTGGTGAGCTTGGTGTCTAGCAGTGACTAGAGGCTCGACCAGGATGTGATGAGAAATTGACTATCCTGATCTGAGACAATGGTTTGTGGGATTCCAAAATGTACCCAGACTCATTCAAAGAAGATCTTGGCAGTGGCCTCTGCTGTGATGCTCTTCTTGCAAGCAACCAGAATCGCCATCTTAGAAAAGCGATCAATAACCACAAAAAAATAGTCATTTTCCCGCTTGGTGGATGGGAGGCCCGACATGTAGTCCATTGAGAAGGATTACCATGGCCTGTCAGGAGTAGGAAGAGGGGTGTACAGGCCCTGTTTCTTAGTGGTCAGTTTGGCAATAGTGCAGGCAGTGCAGGACCTGATATACTTTCCAACCTCCTGTTGAATTTTTGACCAGTAGAAATGTTTCTGTAGCATCGCCACTCTCTTTTCGATGCTGAAGTTTCCTGCCACCCAACTGTAGTGGGGTTCCCAGATCAGCTTCACTCGCTCACTTGATGGAACACTGATATGTCCCAGAAGAGACAACAACCCATCCTGAAGATGGAAATTATTGATAACTGCATTTTCACCCAACATTTGGTAGGTGGTGGCGAAGTGAGGGTCTGTATCATAGAGTTGTGGCCATCCAAATGTCTCATGGTTGCAAGAGTCTAGCATTGTGGTGAGTGCCGCGACTGGTGGTCTGCTGAGGCAATCAGCGACGCGATTGGTGCTTCCTATTTTATACTTGATGTTGAGGTGGAATTGCTGCAAGTATGTGGACCACTTTTGATGGCAGTCATTCTGCAGTTTTCCCTGTGTTTGCATGAACTGTAGTGGCTTATGATCAGTGTGTATGACTGTCTCTTTCTCAAGAATGTAATGTCTACACTGGCGGCATGCTTTCACAATGGATTACATTTATTTGTCATAAGTAGGGTACTTACGAATAGTATCTGACAGTGTCTCACTATGATAGGCCACGGGGTGGCCGTGCTGAGTGAGAACGATGCCCACAACATAGTCTGAAGCATCTTTCTCGATCTCAAAGGGATGTTGCAGGTCTGGTAGTGAAAGTACTGGGGCTGAGCAAAAGCGCTGCTTCAAATCATTGAATTCTTGTTGTTGGGACCGGCCCCACGCAAATTTTTCCTTACCACCTCCCCTATTTATTTGGCTGAGGGCCCATGCAATATGGGAGAAACCCAACACGAACCTGCGGTAGAAATTAGCAAGTCCCAAGAAGCTCTGAATCTCAGTGAGTGTTGTTGGGGCTGGCCAGTCATGGATGACTTGGATCTTGGTCAGATCCACTTGTACACCATGCTGATCAATGATGTAGCCCAGGTAATGGACCCTGTCGATGCAGAAGGAGAATTTTTCTAGGTTAGTGTATAGCTTGTGTTGCCGCAGGGTGTGCAGAACCTACTGAATATGCTGCAAGTGTTCAGCCCAAGTCTTGCTATAAATTAGAATGTCATCCAGATACACCACTACAAAATTATTGGTGAATGGTGGCAGGATATCATCCATCATCCTCATGAAAGTGGTTGGAGCATTTGTCAAACCAAAGGGCATGACCAACCATTCAAAAAGTCCTTCCTTTGATTTGAAGGCGGTCTTCTATACATCTGTCTTTTCTATTGAGACCTGGTGGTAGCCAGACTTCAGATCAATCTTACTGAAGTATTTTTCCCCCATGATTTGATCAAGGAGGTCATCGATTCAGGGAATCGGGTATTGGTTTCTGACAATGATTTTATTCAGAGCCCGATAATCAATACAGAGTCGCCATGTTCCATCTTTCTTCTGTACCAGCATGATTGGGCTCTTGCAAGGTGATGAGGTGGGGTGGATGTGCCCCTTGTGGAGCAGTTCTTGAATCTCTCACTTGATCTCCTCATTCTCTAACAAAGAGCGATGATAGACTGGCCCATTGGGCAACGGTGCACCGGTGGTAAGATCGATGGGGTGCTTGACCTGGCAGTGCAGAGGTACCCCTGTAGGTGAGGAGAAGATATCCGAGTATTCTTACACAACCTTATCTACTTTCTTCTGCTATCTGGAGAGGTCATCCATAGATACCCTGGATGTGGCTGCGATCTTTTGCTTACTCTGAGAGAGAATCACAAAGAAGACAAACTTCCCCATCTGAGAGATGACCTTCCTGCATTGCTTAGCAGAGATCAAGTAAATAGCACTAGGTGGGACTGCCTCAGGTATCCTGTACAATTTCCTGTTCATATACAACATGACGTTTCCATGAATAAGGTTGGCCCAAAATAAAATCACAAACTTAAAGAGGAGAAACATCACACAATACCTTGTCTTTGAAGGGCTTGATGTCGTACGACATTCGACACTGTTGGCTGACGCGGAGATCACTTCATTGGCGGAGCCATCCAATGGTGTAGGGTTGTGGGTGCGACATTGTTGGCAGGGCCAACCACTTGATGACCTCTACTGAGATGAGGTTCTTCTGGATACCACTATCAACGATGAAGTGTAGTGGGGTGCCTTTCACCCACATCTATGAATGGAAGAGGCACTCTCCTTCTTCTGGCTCGTCTGGTTCACCAGGATGGAGCTTGGTGGTAGAAATCGTGGCACTGGGTTCTGTGTCAATGATCCATATTCCCCTTTCTGGTTCTGTCTCTAAGTCAGAATCTGCATCTGATTCAGAGGCTTTCGCACATAAAGTTTCCCACCAATATTTGACATGGGGAACGACTTTCAGGAGTGGAAAAGTAATCTTTTCTCTTATCGAAAATTTATGACTAAAAAAATACCCTTCTAGTATATTCAACCACTTGTCTTCAACATCTACGTCTATTTGAACTTCAAATATAGGAATATCAAATTTTCTTTGTACCTTGAAGGGGGTGGCGCCTCCGTTCAAAGAAGATGCATCGCCTGTGGGTAGTCGCCGAAGGATTTGCGCGAAACTATCCATCATCTCATTCCTCTGTTGCTTGAGGGCTTCCTCAATCAACAGTTTGAAAGGATATCCTGTCCCGTCATCTTTCTTTTCTCTTGCCATGGGAGGTCGCTTGGGCATGTGAGAGCTTCTGTCCTCAAGAGAAACAAGTTCGAGACCCAACTCTTTGTACTCCGACCTCGTTGGGGACATGCATTAAGACGACAAGGAGCAGACTGCTCTGATACCACTGATTCAGATTTTATGAGTAGAATGAAATGAATATAGATTATTAATAGGTTCTTAACACAAAATAACAGAGATACAGTAAAACTAGTTTTCTATTTAATAACGAAATAAGTTGGAACTGTAAAATGCAGTGGAAACAAGCTTGCTGGAATGGTGGCGGCTTATCTCTGAGAAGAGATGTGACGGCAGTGCGCATTCGTAAGAAAAAAGTTACAATGAGGCTCTAAAGGCCTTTTTAAAATAAGAAAGAATCCCAAAATCCCTAGACATCCAAAAACCTAACCCTAGGAGATGAAGCGCCAAAAGTCATGTGGGTCCCGTTTGGGTAAGCTAGTACATCAACTTCCTGGGGTCGTAACTTTTGCATATGATCTGCGTTTTAGGCATGTGATAGCCTGATGGAAAGGTATCATTGAGGAGATTCATTTTGGGGGCTCAATCATGCCATCAATTATCGTTGAGGAGCTCGATACCAAAAGACCTTCATTTAGGCCCTTAAAATGGCCCTGGAAGTAAAAACTACTAAAAATAGTAAATTGCCAAAAATGTCAGAAAACTCTTTTGAGCCAGTTGGAAAAGGTGGGTGTCCACCGATATCCATCTGGATCGATCCTTCCTCCTTGGCAAGAAATGGTCTCCATTGCGTTGAGATCCCCCATTAGATGAGGAAATTTCTGTTGAATTTGGCCCCGGGTGAGCCACTTGCCTTGGTGCAGGAGCTGCCCTGCTTTGACGACTCGATAAAGCTGGATCCTTTGTTGTCGAGTGCCCTTGATCTGTCTATCCACAATATGATCATTGGATGCCTGTTGTATGCAGTCGGGGTTGAGCTTTGTTGGTGTCAGTTTTTCTTCTACTTTTGAGGTGTCCAATAATGGTGGGAAATAGGGGCGAAGGAGATCCACGTTGAACACTGGGTGCAGGCCAAGGAAAGGAGGAATGTTTAGCTCAAAAGAATTATCCCCCATGGCCTTGGTGATAGTGTATGGTCCATAATAGAGTGGGCGAAGCTTCTGATGGGGTCCTGTAAGGTGTTCTTTCTGCAAGTGCAACCAAACTTTTTCGCCCACCTAAAACTTATGCAGCACACATTGTTGATCATGGCACTGTTTGTACTTGTCATTGGACTTCTGCAGGATATCCTAAACCTGTTGGCATATGTGCTAGATCTTCTCAATGAACTGGGTGGCTTTGTCAGATTTAGTTGAAGCAGGAGACGATCCAATCGAGGTGACCGCAAGGGGAAGTGCAACATCTATGGGACCCAGTGGTTGGAATCCCAACCCCACTTGAAAGGGGTTGTGTCCGATTGAGCTATGAAAGGCTCGGTTGTAGCTATGATGAACATAGGGAAGGCTCTCATCCCATGTGCGAGGGTCCTTTGAATTATACATGCAAAGGATATGCACAATCATCTAATTTACAACCTCGGTTTGGCCATCTGTATGGGGGTGGAAGGTCATGGATGTTTTGAGCTTGGTGTCTAGTATTGACCAGAGGCTCGACTAGGATGTGATGAGAAATCGACTATCCCTATCTGAGACAATGGTTTGTGGGATTCCAAAATGTACCCAGACTCTTTCAAAGAAGAGCTTGGCAGTGGCCTCTACTGTGATGCTCTTCTTGCAGGCAACCAGAATTGCCATCTTAGAAAAGTAATCAACAACCAAAAAAACACATGCATTTCCTCGCTTGGTGGATGGGAGGCCCGACATGTAGTCCATTGAGATGGATTCCCATGGCCTGTCAGGAGTAGGAAGAGGGGTGTATAGGCCCTGTTTCTTAATGGTTAGTTTGGCAATAGCGTAGGCAGTGCAGGACCTGATATAATTTCCAACCTCCAGTCGAAGTTTCGGCCAGTAGAAATGTTTCTATAGCATCGCCACTGTCTTTTCAACGACGAAGTGTCCTACCACCCGACTATAGTGTTCTTCCCAGATTAGCTTCGCTTGCTCACTTGATGGAACAAAGATATGGCCTAGACAACACAACAACCCATCCTGAAGATGGAAATTATTGACAACTTCATTTGCACCCAACATTTGGTAGGTGGTGGCGAAGTCAGGGTCTATCTCATAGAGTTAGGGCCATCCAGATGTCTCATGGGCGCAAGAGTCTAGCACCGTGGTGAGTGTCACGACTGGCGGTCTACTGAGGCAATCAACGACGTGATTGGTGCTTCTTGTTTTATAATTGATGTTGAGGTGGAATTGCTGCAAGTATGTGGACCACTTTTGATGGTGGTCATTCTGCAGTTTTCCCTATGTCTGCATGAACTGCAGTGGATTATGATCAGTGTGGATGACTGTCTCCTTCCCAAGAATGTAATGTCTCCACTGGCGGCATCCTTGCACAATTTAGTACATTTCTTTGTCGTAAGTAGGGTACTTACGGATAGTATCTGACAGTGTCTCACTATGATAGGCCAGAGGGTGTCTGTGTTGAGTGAGAATGGTGCACACAACATAGTCTGAAGCATCTGTCTCGATCTCAAAGGGATGTTGCAGGTCTGGTAGTGAAAGTACTGGGGCTGAGCACAAGCGCTGCTTCAAATCATCAAACTCTTGTTGTTGGGACCAGCCCTATGCAAATTTTGCCTTACCACCTCCACTGTTTATTTGGCTGAGGGCCCATGCAATATGGGAGAAACCCAACACGAACCTGCGGTAGAAATTAGCAAGTCCCAAGAAACTCCAAAGCTCAGTGAGTGTTGTTGGGGCTAGCCAGTCACGGATGACTTGGATCTTTGCTGGATCCACATGTAATCCATGTTGATCAATGATGTAGCCCAGGTAAGGGACCCTTTCCATGCAGAAGGAGCATTTTTCCAGGTTGGCGTATATCTTGTGATGCCGGAGGGTGTGCAAAACCTGCTGAATACGCTGCAAGTGTTCAGCCCAAGTCTTGCTGTAAATTAGAATGTCATCCAGATACACCACTACAAAAGTATTGGTGAATGGTCATAGGATATCATTCATCATCCTCATGAAAGTGGCTGGAGCATTTGTCAAACCAAAGGGCATGACCAACCATTCAAAAATTCTTTCCTTTGACTTGAAGGTGGTCTTCCATACATCTGTCTGTACTATCGGGACCTGGTGGTAGCTAGACTTCAGATCAATCTTACTGAAGTATTTGGCCTCCGTGAGTTGATCAAGGAGGTCATCGATTCGGGGAATTGAGTATCAGTTTCTGACATTTATTTTATTTAGAGCCCGATAATCAATACAGAGTCGCCAGGTTCCATATTTCTTCTGTACCAGCACGATTGGGCTCCCGCAAGGTGATGAGTTGGGGCGGATGTGCCCCTTGTGGAGCAGTTCTTGAATCTGTCGCTTGATCTCCTCATTCTCTCAAAAAGAGTGACGATAGACTGGCCCATTGGGAAGTGGTGCACTGGGGGTCATATCGATGGGGTGCTTGACCTAGCAGTGCAGAGGTACCCCTGTAGGTGAGGAGAAGATATCCGAGTATTCTTCCACGACCTTATCTACTTGCTTCTGCTGTGTGGAGAGGTCGGATGTAGAGACCCTAGATGTGGCTGTGATATTTCGCTTATTCTAAGAGTGAATCATGAAGAAGACAAACTTCCCCATCTGAGAGATGACCTTCCTGCATTGCCTAGCAGAGATCAAGGAAATAGCACTAGGTGGGACTACCTCGGGTATCGTGTACAATTTCTTGTTCAAAGTAATAATAACACTACGAGGCCTAGACTCATATAAATCATGACGTTTCCATAAATAAGGTTGGCCCAAAAGAACATCACAAAATTCAAGAGGAGAAACATCACACAATACCTCATCTTTGAAGGGATTGATGCTGAACGATAGTCGACACTGTTGGCTGACGCGGAGATCGCTTCCTTGGCGGAGCCATCCAATGGTGTAGGGTTGTGGGTGCGGCATTGTTGGCAGGGCCAACCACTTGATGAACTCTACTGAGATGAGGTTCTTCTTGCTACCGCTATCAACGATGAAGTGCAGTGGGGTGCTTTTTACCCACATCTGTGAATGGAAGAGGTTCTCTCCTTCTTCTGGCTCGTTTGCTTCACCAAGCTGGAGCTTGGTGGTAGTAATGGTGGCACTGGGTTTTGTGTCAATGATCCATCTTCCCACTTCTAGCTCTGTCTCTGAGTCAGAATCTGCATCTGATTCAGAGGCTTTCACTTCGGCCACCAGCGACTGCTTTGAGTGGCAATCAGCAGTGTTATGTCAAGGGCTCGTATGGAAGTCGCACCACTTCCCGGTATCTTTCTTTGTCTTTCCGGTGTCCTTCTTTTCTTGCAACTTGTACTGGTTGTCTTGATACTGTCCATCTTTGCTTTGTCCTTTGTTCGGTGGGTTGGGGCCGCCCTTTCCTGGATTTTTTGTGAGGGGTTCCCAGGCCCAAATTGTCGCGTCTTTTGTTTGAGCTTCTGCTCGATTTTGACGGCATATCGGTAGGCCGTGCCCAAGGATGAGATGTCCAAAAATTCCATTTCGGTCTGGATGTATCTATGCAAAGCACCATGATACTTGAGCACCAGATGTCACTCTGAATCTTTGATACCCAACTCGGTGCCCAAGGTATGGAAGATATTTCTGAAATCTGACACTTCTTGGTCTCTTTCTTGCCGCAGTGTGGTCCATTTGGTATACAGGTCATCATAACTTTTGACAGGGTAGTATTGTTCCTTAATAACATCCCTGAAGGATTCCCAGGTAGCCATAACTGAAAATAATGAGGTTTCCTCTGTTTCCTTTTGCTCACAGAAAGTTTCTCACCAATCTTTGACATGGGGAACGACTTTGAGGAGCGCAAAAGTAATCTTTTCTCTATTCAAAAATTTATGAACAGAAAAATACCCTTCTAGTAGATTCAACCACTTGTCTACAACATTTGCATCTATCTGACCTTCAAATATAGGAATATCAAAGTTTATTTGTACCTTGAAGGGGGCGGCGCCTCTGTTTGAAAAAGATGTGTCGCCTGTTGGTAGTCGCCGAAGGATTTACGCGAAAATATCCATCATCTCGTTCCTCTGTTGCGTGAGGGATTCCTCAATCAACAGTTTGAAAGGATCACCTGTGCCATCATATTTATTTTCTCCTGCCATGGGAGGTCGCTTGGGCATGCGAGAGCTTCTGTCCTCAAGAGAAACATGTTCGAGACCCAACTGTTTGTACTCCGACCTCGTTGGGGAAATGCATTAGGATGACAAGGAGAAGACTGCTCTAATACCACTGATCTAGATTTTATGAGCATAACGAAATGAATACAGATTATTAACATGTGCTTGAAACAAAATAACAGAGATACAATAAAACTGGTTTTCTATTCAATAATGAAATAAGCTGAAACTATAAAATGCAGCAGAAACAAGCTTGCTGGAATGGTGGCGGCTTATCTCTGAGAAGAGATGTGACGGCAATGCACATTCACAAGAAGAAAGTTACAGTGAGGATCTGAAGGCCTTTTTACAATAAGAAAGAATCCCAAAATCCCTAGACATCAGGAAAACCTAACCCTAGTAGATGAAGCGCCAAAAGTCATGTGGGCCCCATTTGGGTAAGCTAGTACATCAACTTCCCGGGGTCGTAACTTTTGCATACGATCTCCATTTTAGGAATGTGATAGCCCGTTGGAAAGGTATCATCGAGGAGATTCATTTTGGGGGATAAATAATGCATTTATCTATTGTTGAGGAGCTCTATACTGAAAAACCTTCATTTAGGCCCTCAAAATGGCCCCGTAAGTAAAAACTGCTAAAAATAGTAAATTGCCAAAAATTTCAGAAAACTGTTTTGAGACAGTTGGAAAAGGTGGGTGGCCATCGATATCCATCTGGATCGATCCTCCCTCCTTAGGAATCAATGGGATCCATTGCATTGAGGTCCCCCATTAGATGAGGAAATTTCTTCTGAATTTGGCCACAGGTGAGCCAGTTGCCTTTGTGCAGGAGCTGCCCTGCTTTGACGACTCGATAAAGTTGGATCCTTTGTTGCTGAGTGCCCTTGATTTGTTTGTCCACAATTTGATCATTGGATTCCTATTGTATGTAGTGGGGGTTGAGCTTTGTTGGTGTCAGTTGTTCTACTACTTTTGAGGTGTCCAATAATGGTGGGAAGTAGGGGTGAAGGAGATCCACGTTGAACACTGGGTGCAGGCCAAGGAAAGGAGGAATGTTGAGCTCAAAAGCATTATCCCCCATGGCCTTGGTGATAGTGTATGGTCCATAACGAAGAGGATGAAGCTTCTGATGGGGTCCTGCAAGGCGTTCTTTCTGCAAGTGCAACCAAACTTTGTTTCCCACCTGAAACTTATGTAGCACCCGGTGTTTATCATGGTGTTGTTTGTACTTGTCATTGGAATTCTGTAGGATATCTTGAACCTATTGGCGGATGTGCTAGATCCGCTCAATGAACTAGGTGGCTTTGTCAGCTTTAGTTGGAGCAGGAGATGAGTCAGTCGAGGTGACTGCAAGGGGAATTGCAACATCTATGGGACCTAGTGGTTGGAATCCCAACCCCACTTGAAAGGGGTTGTGGCCGGTTGAGATATGAAAGGCTCAGTTGTAGCTATGCTAGACATAGGGAAGGCTCTCATCCCATGTGCGAGGGTTCTTTGAATTATACATGTGAAGGATATGCACAATCATCCGATTTACAACCTCAGTTTGACCATCTGTCTGTGGGTGGAAGGCCATGGATTTGGTGAGCTTGGTGTCCAGCAGTGACCAGAGGCTCGACCAAGATGTGCTGAGAAATCGACTATCCTGATCTGAGACAATGGTTTGTGGGATTCAAAAATGTACCCAAACTCGTTCAAAGAAGATCTTGGTAGTGGCCTCTTCTGTGATGCTCTTCTTGAAGGCAACCAGAATCGCCATCTTAGAAAAGCGATCAACAACCACAAAAACACAGTCATTTCCCCGCTTGGTGGATGGGAGACCTGACATGTAGTCCATTGAGATGGATTCCCATGGCCTGTTAGGAGTAGGAAGAGGGGTCTATAGGCCCTGTTTCTTAGTGATCAGTTTGGCAATAGCGCAGGCAGTGCAGGACCTGATATACTTGTCAAACTCCTGTCGAATTTTCGACCAGTAGAAATGTTTCTGTAGTATCGCCACTATCTTTTTGATGCCGAAGTGTCCTGCCACCCGACTGTAGTGGGCTTCCCAGATCATATTCGCTCGCTCACTTGTTGGAACACAGATATGGCCCAGATGACACAACAACCCATCCTGAAGATGGAAATTATCGAAAAATTAATTTTCACCCAACATTTGGTAGGTGGTGGTGAAGTCAGGGTCAATCTCATAGAGTTGGGTCCATCCAGATGTCTCATGGCCACAAGAGTCTATCACCGTGGTGAGTGCCGCGACTAGCGGTCTGCTGAGGCAATCAACGATGCGATTGGTGCTTCCTATTTTATACTTGATGTTGAGGTGGAATTGTTGCAAGTATGTTGACCAATTTTGATCGCGGTCATTCTGCAGTTTTCCTTGTGTCTGCATGAACTGCAATGGCTTATGATCAGTGTGGATGACTGTCTCCTTCCCATGAATGTAATGTCTCCACTGGCGGCATGCTTTCACAATGGAGTACATTTCTTTGTCGTAAGTAGCGTACTTAGGATAGTATCTGACAGTGTCTCACTATGATAGGTCACAGGTGATCTAAAAATGAAGAAGACTTGAAAAACTTGAAAATTATTGCAAGTGAATGTTATGTGTTTAAAGAAAAAGGATCAGTTTGCAACACATAGATTAAAGGATTACTTATGTAAATTTCACATAGACATCAGCATAATCAATGAACATAAGCACATAAACACAACAACTTGATAAAGGAGTTCACCCCTCTCTTGGGCTACATCTCCTGGTCCAACTTCCAATGGATCATTATTATTAATTTCTCAAAGTGTTCAAAAACATGCCTTACTATGCTCAAACTGACAAACCAACTACTCCAATGGCTTCAGAGCATCCAAAAACTCCTGTCTGGGCCCTTTTGGCACCTCAATCGGTCGAAAAATGAAGAAGTTAGGCCTCCTGGAAGTCTCCCTCTTCAAGCTTGCTGTCTCTGCATCTACAAATTGCACCCTTCATGATTGAACCTGGCTCACATGCAATATATGGCGTAAAAACCCAACACCAGGTGCAACCACGCCAACGGTGCAAACCATAGAATGGTTAAGGGCACGCCAACCCCTAACTGCCTAGGGACCTGGGCATATGGCACATAGGACCGCGTGCATGGAAAAAAGGTGGTTAATGTGGTTACAACAATGTAACTCCCCCCGTGCTTCATACAAGGTCACATGGAAAACCATATAACCGTGGCATATAATATAAACTGAACCCCGTCGGATTAACACCCGCGCACAATAATAATAGGTCACATTACAATGAATAGGACCACGGGTCGGGGCTAAGCCCCGGCCCGACCCCCGCCCATTTATACAATTATGTGACTTTAAAAACATTGCAAAAGGTTATATGTTAAGTCATATGGTGTGGGCACATTGGTCGGACGGTTATACAAAGGCGTTGTGTATTGTGGGAGGTCTGGGGGTCAAACCCTGTGGACTCCAACTTAGTTTTTACATAACAAACATAAACCAAACAATGAGTGACATGTGGCGCCCATGGATTGGGCCACGTGTCCTCACACCATTTGCCAATAAATGGACACATGTCACTTCTGGATTCGATAACTGCCAACCAACAAATGTTTTCCATGTCACTTCTGTACGGTCGTACGGTCCTGCCACATCAGACCGTACGACCTGTACGGACTTGTACAGTTAGCATCAAAATTTTTGCCTGTTTGTCTTGATGAACAGATCGCTATATCTCTCTCTCCCGACGTCTGTTTGAGACAAAATGAGTTGCATTGGGTTCGCAATGACGAGGCCTATGGTCTCATCCGGTTTGAAGTGATTCCGAGAACTTTGAAGTTTTGAGCAAAATTTGATCCCCTAATCACACCTCCCCATTGGGAAGCTTTTGTACCTCCAAAAGACTATTCTTAGTCTATGTGAAGATGAGGGTAAAGTTCCCTCACCCTTCCAACCCCAATCCACTTGGCCTTGCTTGGAGTCGTCCCTTTAAGACCAACTCGCAAATACTCCACATTTCCTCGTTTCGAAGTTCGCATCCTCCTATCAAGGATGGTGTCTTCCTATAGTTCTGTTAGATACTCTGGAGAAAAATCATCTATGGAAGGAATTTGAACATGCTCTCCTTGATCATCAATCAAAGGAGTCTCATACAACTTCAAACTCTCAACATTAACAACTGCATACATCTGCATATAAGGAGGCAAATCTAAATGAAAAGCATTGTTACCAATCTTGTCGACAATCTTGAAAGGACCATATCGAATCAATTGCAACTTTTTACCTTTCCCTTTAAGCCTCTCCTTGCTGATGTAAAGCCAAACTTCATCACCAACTTTTAAACTGTGATCAACACGATGCTTGTCATGTCTCGTTTTGTACTTGGCTTGAGTCTTTTCCAACTGCTCTTGCACCACCTGATGTATCGACTGAATTTGTTCAATGAACTTCTCTGCCCTATCAATGTCATATTGACCATCGACAGTGATATCTTTCCCAAAGATAAAATCTAAAGGTGACTTGGGAAAATAGCCAAAACATGCTTCAAATGGCGACGTTTGCGTCGAAGAGTGCTTAGCTCGATTGTACACATGCTGAATGTAGTGTAAATGTTCATCCCAAAGTTTAGGATGCTTGCTGCAATAAGCACGAAGAAGATGTACCATTGTACGATTTACCACCTCTGTCTGACCATCTGTCTGCGTATGAAAAGCTGTGCTCTTTTTAAGTTTAGTGTCCATGAGTGCCCATAAACTCGACCAAAAACTTCCAACAAATCGAGAATCCCTATCAGAAATAATGGACTTAGGCAATCCAAAATGCACCCAAACATTTTGAAAGAACAACTATTTCGTTTGTTCTGTTGTTACCTGCTTAGTACAAGGCATCAAAATACACATCTTGCTAAAACGATCAACCACAGCATAAAGATAATCATGACCTCTTCTTGACATAGGTAAACCACCAACAAAATCCATGGAAATACTTTCGCAAGGTCGAGAAGGAACTGGAAGTGGAGTGTACAAACCCAACTTTCGATTACTAGGTTTACTTGTAGAACATAATGAACATCCTCAAACATATCGTGAAACACTTTCATTCATCTTAGGCCAGTAGCAGTATCTTTGCAAATTAGCCACTGTCTTGCTTACACCAAAATGACCAGCAATAAGAGAAGAATGTGCTTCTCTTATGATGTTGATTCTTTCCCCCTGTGGAATACACAACTTGCCAAGATGATACAAGAGATTATTATGCACATGATAATCCAATTCTTCAACATGGTTAGAGTGGCACAAAGTTTCATACACTTCTTTGAAATCAGTATCTAAAGCATATTGCTCCACATAACTTTCATGCATTATAGGACTCTGCTTAAGAATAAATGAAGCACTAATAATAGGCCTGGAAAGAATATCAACGACTTTGTTAAAAATGCCCTTCTTATATCTGATAACCAAATGAAACTGTTGAAGAAAACCCATCCATCTGAAGTGCCTAGCTTGCTGTAGCTTTGTCTGTGATTGTAAGTATTGCAAAGGTGTATGATCAGTGTGAATAATGGTTTCTTTTCCCAACAAATAATGTTTCCATTTCTTAACACTTTGAACCAATGCATACAATTCTTTATCATAAGTAGGATAATTAATCACGGCACCATTAAACGTCTTAGAATGAAAACAAATTGGTTTACCATACTGTAGCAAAACTGCTCCCATCGCATAATTACTTGCATCTGTCTGGATTTCAAAAGGTTGTCTTAAATTTGGAAGTGCAAGAACCGGCGTTGAACTAATCTTTTCTTTCAAAGTATCAAAAGCCTGTTGTTTCTTGCCTCCCCATTGGAAAACTTGCTTGACACTGGTCACAGCATGTAATGGCGCTGCAATGGGCGAAAAGTTAGCAATAAACTTTCTCCAATATTGGGCGACTCCCAAAAAAATTCTTACCTCTGTCACATTGCTGGGTCTGGACCATTCCAAAATAACTTTAACTTTAGAAGGATCAATTTTTAACCAACAATATGGCCTAAGTAAATAAGTGAAGTTTTTTCAAATTCACATTTAGACAACTTCAAAAACAACTGTTCTTTCCTCAAAACATCCAAAACTTGTTTCACATATTCAATATGCTCTTCACGAGATTTGCTAAAAATCAAAATATCATCTAAATAGACAATAACACAATCATCCAGAAAAGGCCTTAAGACATCATTCATAACTCGCATGAAAGTAGCAGGTGCATTGCAAAGTCCAAAAGGCATTACCATCCATTCAAACAAACCTTGCTTAGTCTTAAAAGCTGTCTTCCATGTATCTCCCTCAGCAATCCTGATCTGATGATAACCACTCCTTAAATCTAACTTAGTGAAATATTTGGCATCTTTTAATTGATCAAGCAAATCATCAATTCTTGGAAGAGGATAACGATTTTTAACTGTAATTTTGTTCAAAGCCCTGAAATCAACACACATTCGCCACGTACCATCTTTCTTTGGAACTAACACAATTGGAGATCCACATGGAGAAGAACTTGGTACAATAACCCCTTTGTCTAACAACTCCTGAATTTGTTTCTTAATCTCAGCATTTTCCATAACTGACATTCTATACATACCAATGTTTGGAAGTGGACAATCTTGTTGTAACTGAATTTCATGTTGGATTCCTCTTTTCGAATGCAACCCCTTAGGTTCTTTAAACATGTCATCATACTGATTAACAACTTCAAATAGATTGGATTTTAACTTTTCATCACAACCTTGAAATGCTTCGTTCTCAACATCATTTTTAGGTTTGATCATTAAGAGAACAAAATTCTTACTAGCATTAACTAACCTCTTCATTTGCCTTGCATTTATGATTGATAAATTCATCTTCTTAGTGTGATCTCTGACAATATACTCAACCCCATCCTTAAACAAATGATACTTATTCTCACGACGATAGAAAATAGCTTTCCTATCATACAAATACGGGCTTCCCAACACAATACCACATATATCCAACGGAATCACATCAAGCTCTACCTCATCAATGAAATCTGCAGTTATAGCAAACCTAAGTTTACACTTCCTGGTTACTTGTAACTTAGCATTATCACATATCCAACCAAGAGGGTATGGCTTAGGATGTGGACTTGTTTCCAACTTAAGTTTCTTAATAGTCTCTTCGGAAATAAGGTTTGCTTGTGATCCAGAATCAAATAACGTGTCTATCTTAGTATGTTTTGAAACAAGCCTTATATGAAAAAGTTCAATTCTTGTTTTCTCTTGTTGAGTTACATTGACATTAGCATTACATGAAGAGCTAGTACTTGCAACAGAACCATTACCTTGGTAACCCATAGCTGTGATCTTCGTTTCATCACCCGAATCCGAACCTAAGTCTTGCTGAACAGTCGCAACAGTCTTTGACTTCCCTTTGTTGTTGTTGCCAAACTTTTTGGGTCTTCTTTCAGGATGAAGCTTCCAACAATGGTCTTCATCATGGCCATCTTTTGAACAATGTTTACATGTGAACTTTTCTCCCTCTTTCTTCACAACAACATTCTTCCTGCCATTGCCTTTGAATTTCTTCTTTCCCTTGTCTCCATGGCTGAATGTCTTCTTGAAACTCTCATGAGTATCATTCCTTCCCCTTGCTTCCAAATGAGTAGCCTGTACACAAACTTCATCTAGATTCGAAGGATTAAACATGAGTATAGTATGCCTCAAATAACTATGCAAAGCACCAATATATTTGAGCAATGTTTCCTATGAAGAAAAATCAACTCCCAAAACCAAATCTCTTCTCCTAAATTCCTGAGTAAAACTTTGTACATTCTGTCCTTTAGCTTGTCTAAAATTCTTCCATTCCATAGTTGCCTTTTGTTTATATGCCAATGGATAAAATTGTTTTTTAATTGCGATAATGAAATCATTCCAAGAAAGCAAAATTTTACCATGCTTTTTCATTTCCTCCTAAGTCTTGGATTCCCACCATATAAGTGTTGCACTATCCAATCTTAACGAAGCAAGCTGTATTTTGGTTTCATCATCTTGAATTTTCTGTATTCTACAATATACTTCAATTTGACGTATCCAATTATCTAACTTCTCAGCATTAACTTATCCATTGTATATTGGCAATTCAAATTTTATATCAAGCTTTAATGAAGGAATTTGCGAAGGAGTTTTACCATGCCCCTTTGGAGAATTCGGAATATGTTTCGAACTGGTAGAAGAAGAAGAAGAAGAAGATGATGGAGGAGAGGGTGGTGGAGAAGCACCATTCCCTCCATTTCCGCCTGGAGTTTTGTCACCACCGCCTCCATGATGCATTGAAGGGTTGGAGCCTTCACCCTACGACAATATGTTCCTTTCCATCAAGATCTTCATCATCTCTCTTATCTCCATGAAAGCCTCTTTGAGATCTTCATTTTCAGCCAGAACACGTTTATGACTTTCTGCACGATCCATGCTTGGTGAATGTCTATCTGAAACTTGTGGTGAATGAATATGCTTCCTCCTTGTCAGATGAGAACTTAGCTCCACAATTTGACCTTCTCCTCTTGTGAGTTTCAACCTTGTGAGCATCAGAAACAAAACTTGCAAACAATCAAGTCTTCAAAAACCAGTGCTCTGATACCAACTTGATCTAAAAATGAAGAAGACTTGAAAAACTTGAAAATTATTGCAAGTGAATGTTATGTGTTTAAAGCAAAAGGATCAGTTTGAAACACATAGATTAAAGGATTACTTATGTAAATTTCACATAGACAGCAGCATAATCAATGAACATAAGCACATAAACACAACAACTTTATAAAGGAGTTCACCCCTCTCTTGGGCTACATCTCCTGGTCCATCTTCCAATGGATCATTATTATTAATTTCTCAAAGTGCTCAAAAACATGCCTTACAATGCTCAAACTGACAAACCAACTGCTCCAATGGCTTCAGAGCATCCAAAAACCCCTGTCTGGGTTCTTTCGACACCTCAATCGGTCGAAAAATGAAGAAGTTAGGCCTCCTGGAAGTCTCCCTCTTCAAGCTTGTTGTCTCTGCATCTACAAATTGTACCCTTCATGATTGAACCTGACTCACACGCAATATATGGCATAAAAACCCAGCACCAGGTGCAACCATGCCAATGGTGAAAACTATAGAACGGTTAAGGGTGCACCAGCCCCTAACCGCCTAGGCACCTGGGCATATGGCGCATAGGACCGCGCAAATGGAAAAAAGGTGGTTAATGTGGTTACAACGATGTAACTCCCCCCGCGCTTCATACAAGGTCACATGGCAAACCATATAACCATGACATATAATATAAACCGAACCCCGTCAGATTAACACCCGCGCGCAATAACAATAGGTCACATTACAATGAATAGGACCGCGGGTCGGGGCTAAGCCCCGGCCCGGCCCCTGCCCATTTATACAATTATGTGACTTTAAAAACATTGCAAAAGGTTATATGTTAAGTCATATGGTGTGGGCACATTGGTCGGACGGTTATAAAAAGGCGTTGTGTATTGTGGGAGGTCCGGGGGTCGAACCCCGCGGACTCCAACTTATTTTTTACATAACAAACATAAACCAAACAATGAGTGACACATGGCGCCCACAGATTGGGCTACGTGTCCTCACACCATTTGCCAATAAACGGACATGTGTCACTTCTAGATTCGTTAGCTGCCAACCAACGAATGTTTTCCACGTCACTTCTATACGGTTGTATGGTCCTGCCACGTCAGACCGTACGACCTGTACGGACTGTACGGACTTGTACAGTCAGCATAAAATTTTTTGCCTGTTTGGCTTGATGAACATATCGCTATATCTCTCGCTCCCTACGTTCGTTTGAGACAAAACAAGTTGCATTGGGTTCGCAACGACGAGGCCTACACTCTCGTCTGGTTTGAAGTGATTTCGAGCACTTTGAATTTTTGAGCAAAATTTGATCCCCTGATCAACAGGTTGGCCGTGCTGAGTGAGAACGGTGCCCACAGCATAGTCTGAAGCATCTATCTTGATCTTAGAGGGATGTTTCACGTCTGGTAGTGAAAGTACTGGGGCTGAGCACAAGCGTTGCTTCAAATCATCAAACGCTTTCTCTTGGGACCGACCCCATGCAAATTTCACCTTACCACCTCCCCTGTTTATTTG
>CBVK0100286160.1:0-23310 GCA_900067695.1 Picea abies | reverse complement strand
CGCTCTTCCGATCTCACGGGTATTGATATTGATTGTTTTTGGTTGAGAAATTATTCTACTATGAGAGAGAGGAGTGTTGAGAGTGAGAGCCTTATGGTATTGTAAGATCTTCAGATGGGTGTGAAGATCAAGTACTGCAGCTGGGTGTGCAGGAAGGTGGGAAACAGAGAGAAGAAGAGAGAAGATCTACTGACTAACTGCGCAGATCAAAACTCTAATATTTATCTCAATATATCATAAGCACAATTTTGTGGATGTAGCCCTAGAGAGAGGGTGAACCATGTATATTTTGTGTCGTATGTGTGATTGATGCCTAGATATATGTCATTGTTATACTTTGATTTTCATTATTGTGTTAGATCAGATTTATAGCTGCCTAGAGTAGATCTAGCTGATAAGAGATATATGAATGATGCAGTATTGTTGTATTAGTTCCACTTGATATTACCCTGGTTGTAGACATCTCTGTCCTACAACCCTACTCTTAGCTACTTCAGGTGAGACTACATCTACCTCGCAAGTGTTGCCGAAAGGGCCAGTAGCCAGGGCTTGTTGGTGCACTGTTGGAGTGAACCTTGGGTCTACCCCTGTGCCAACAAATGGTTCTGTTGTTAGGACCAGAATCCTTTTAAGGGAATTTCAAGGTGGTTCCCATCGAAGATAGAGATTCAAAAGTGGATAGAGGATCAAGAGAGGGACTTCGTTGAAGCCCAGAACAAGAACCCTAAACTGAGTACTGAAGATTGGCTACAAAGATACATCTTCATCGACATTCACGAGATATTCTTTGGAGGAATCCACCAAGAGTTGTTTGAGTGGTTGGCTAGGTTATTCGATACCCAGTTCAAGATCAGATCTATACCTCCTGTGGTTTGGACACCAACACTGATCCAAAAGGTCAAGAGAGTTAACAATGTTGTATCCAGAGCAATAGATAATTGGTTTGATAGTACCATTGGAGGGTATATCATTGAATTTGTTGTTGATAGGGTAGAATCATATAGCCAAGCCGAGAGATACTTTTTCAAAGGACCCAAAGGAAAATGTTTTCACTTTCTGAAGCTGAGAATCAAGATGTTGTTGCATGAAAATAACATCTTGAAGATACAGTATATTGGTTGGACCTGAAAAGGCTAATGTTCAAAAATTCAGACAACGATAGTGACACAAAATCTGGACATACGCGCAGTGGAAGAGTATTCAGAGGGGTTCACCTTGAGAACCTATTTAATAAAAACTATGGAGAAGAGGGTTTCTACAGTGGAGAAGAGGTAGATCTAACCGACGAAGAACATTCAAAACCCACCAAAACAAAATAAGAGGAAGTTGAATAAATTCGCCAAAGTGAGCCAGAAACCTCAGGAACTACGTAGATAAATGAAGTAAGTAACATTAACCCTCCTGTTGTTTCAATAGCACCAAGAAGCCAGAATAGCCAGAACCACCAGAGTCTTTAGAGTGCTGTTACTAGCAACTTAGCCTATACTCAGATAGGAAGCCTAGGGAACTCTATGGAAGATGAGATGAGGATCTCTATCTTCAGGGGAGATGGATTTGAGGATCCCGATAAACACTGGTTCCTGTGTGAGGCCGTGTGGAATATTAAAAGCATCACCGACGAAGCCATCAAGAGAACCTAGTTCAACACTATGCTAAGGGACCACGCGCTAAGCTAGTACATGAAACTTGTCCAAGGACTGGCGTAGCCTAAGCCACTGAATGAGATAAAGAATGTGCTGATTGCAGAGTTTAAGAAACCTAAGTTAGAGTCACAATGTATTACAGAACTAAAAGAGATCAAACAAAAGGTAGCAGAACTTGTTTGGGAGTTTGACCAGAGATTGAAGACCCTAACATGCCGATTAAATTTTCAGATCCCTGATGAACAGAACAAGAATGGTTCATCATTGTGCTGTTACCACACATTAGAGTCCCTATGATGCAGAAAAAGATTGCATCATAGGTAGAATCTTTGGAGATCTCCATGAATCTTGAATCAACACCTATGGGAGAATCTAGCTCAGGCATGAGCTAGATCTTGAGCCAGCTGACTAGTTTGTCTTTACAGGTCAAAGATATGAAGAAGGGCAAGGTGAAGCAAAAAATAGAAGATATCTGGTGTGTAAGATGCATATCCAAATGTCATGATAAGGAACACTGTCCCTTATTTCATGAGTTTTTGGCCTCAAGAGCGCCGAGCCCCTTGAAGAAAGTTAAAATGCCCTGGTGCGATGTATGCAAAAATAAGGATCGCCCAAGTGAGTGATATTACATGCAGAAGTATGTTCAGACACCCACAAAATTATATTGCACATTCTGTCAATCAATGGGGCATGATGATCGAGATTATAGAGATTACGATCTCATGCGTGAGAGGTTGAGGGACATATAGAATATTCAAGGTGAAGTATAGCAAGAAGGAAACACTCCATAGTACAACTCTCTAGGGAGAGGAAACTTCAATCCTCGCAGTGGATACAGAGGAGGAGGAGGAGGAGGAGGAGGTATGGGCCGAGGCTGAGGAAAAATAATCTATTATAACTACGTGTAGCTAGGACACTTGGCAAGTGATTGTCAGAATCCTTGCACAACTTGCAGTCATTGTAACTCTTTCAGGCAAGTCATAGAATAATGCCTTGTGCTGCTGGCTAAGCTTTAGGAAAGACAAGGAGCCCAACATAACCCACAAGTGAAACTGATATATTCTGAACCATTCAGAACAGACCCTAGGTTTGTTGTTATTACTTGAGGAGGAGTTGCTATAGGAGAAGATAGAACAATCCAAAGAAATATCACATAAGAGTCAGGTATTAGGAAAGCTGTGGAGAAGACTCAGGCTTTTTATGCAAGGAAAGAAAGACAAATATTTGAGTAAGAAAGACAAGAGTTCATCGAGAACCAAGGATCCTCATCTAAAACATGACCAGAAATAAAAGAGTATGGAATGCCTCGGGAATTTGATCAATCGACTTCACCGAAATAAGGAAAAGAGGTAAGTAAACTCATTGAATTTTTGTACACTTGTCTTAAGTTAATTCAGTATGAGAATTTTGTGCAAGAGTTACAGAACCTAATCAGGCAGTATGAGATAGGAAAAGTAGACCCCTTATTGAATAGGGAAGTACACCAGATTGGTAAGAAGAGAAGGAAAAACAAAGAATTACATTTGAATGCTGAAATATGAGAGTATGATATAGACTATGTGCTCCTCGACTTAGGGTTGGAGTTCAATGTCATGACGAAGCAAACTTGGGCACGAATGGGAAAACCAAAGTTGTTCTATTCCCCTATCAGGCTTAGAATGGCTAATCAGCAAGTTGTCAACCCATTTGGATGATTGGATCATTTCCCTGTGGACATTGACGGAGTTAGGACCTTTGCATATTTTGAGGTAATTGAAATTGTTGATGATAGCTACCCTTACCTTGCAGTGCTAGGAATTGATTGGGCCTTTGAAAATTCTACTATTGTTGATTTAAAGAAAAGACACATGACATTTGAAAGAGATGGCCTTAGGGTCATTTCACCCTTAGATCCAGATGAGGGTGCACGATATACATAGCCCATCAGAGAAGAAGACCACACATATGAGCTGGAAAACATATATAAATTAACAACCAGACATCAGGATTATATCAACCCTACTGCCGATGGAAATCTTGTTGAAATTACTAAGACAATTGAGAGGGGGGGTGAATCAGTTGTTACTATGCTTAAACAAATTTAAGTCTATTAAACCATTTTTAATCTTTCATCAAGTCACCATCAATATTATACATCATATGAACAACATAAATAATGAGCATCAATCACACATAAGATATACACAGAGACATATTTTCATGAGGAAACCCATAAAGGGAGAAAACTTCTTCTTCTTCGAAATGATAGGCAGTATTTTAAGTTCTGTACATCATTTATGTTTGAGAACCAACTCAAAGTGAGGCTACTACCTCTGTTTTACAAGCTCCAACTTTTTGAGAGCACCAACTCTCTGGTTTCTCTAGCACTGACTAGAAGGAAGAACCAACTCCCTGAGTGTTCCAGCACCGACTGAATGGAAGCACCTACTTCCACTTATACAAGCACCAACTTGCATACAAAAAACTCTGTGTTTTCCCAAGCACCACCTTGCCACCTTGTTTTCTAGGCACAAATAGATGGAAGCTAAAACTCCCAATATTCAAGCACCAACTCGAATATCAGAGGACCACAGTCCTCCCTAGCACCACCCTAACTCCCTGATTATAAGTAAAATTATTGAATAACCAACAACGCAGGTGTTTCAATTCTTACCACTTCACTTCTGTCCTGCAATTCTTCTATGCTTCTATCTGTTTTGCAATTCTGCTCTGCTTCAGTCTATTTAGCATTTGTTACTCATCTCTGAGTATTATCTCACACTGCGCATACTGTCCGTCTCACATTGCGCATATTGTAATTTTCCCTTTCTTACAGTTTCACTCATTTTTCATTCAGAACAACCAAAACTTCACAGTCACTCCATCTTTCTTTTATGCACTTCACACAACTTCAGTTACACCTCGAATACCTAGGCCAACAATGCTTCATCCACTTAATCGCCAACCATCCAAGAACCATGATTCGGTTCTACTAATTGAATCATAAATGAATAGTTAATCGTAAAGATCAACAATATCCCTTCGATTAGATGCTCAAATAACCAGCACCATTAGATTAAATCCGCAGGGTCTTGCATTTATGTCATATTCCCACTGGTTGTGACCATGGGCCTAATCAAGATGTTTCACATTTTTCATTTTGGCAATCCTGTGTTGAAGGGTCTCAACGCTCCAAGTTGCGATCCCCATAATGGAGCTTAGCTTCGCTAGCTCCTCCCTCTCACATGACCATCGTGGGTGACCACAGCCTACACTAAAAGGTGTTTTTCATTTCGTGAACTTATGAACTTCATCAAGCCTGATCAATGGTCGAGATCTCCAATGATCCAATGGTCCAGATATCATTGCGATCTCGCGTTTCAGGATTCCTGTGATGAAGGGTCTCGACACTGCAAGTTGTGATTGTCGAAATGGATCTTAGCAATTACATCCTTCCCTTAAGCCTTCGATGATGTGACCTTGTCTATGACCACGGGCCAGGCCTTATCACGATTTTGCATATCGCGAGTTGGAAGGTTAGAGCATTTCCTTCCTTTGACTTTCCAGTCAGCAAAAATTTAATTCCTCGCCACATGTCCCTCTTGGATCAACGGTCAATATTTTATTGCGATTTATCAACTGCATGGGCCTTCGTCATGCCTGATCAATGTTCCATGATCTCCCTTTTATCAACGACTCAGATTAAGTCGTGGTTTCTCATTTCGTGATTTCATAGGATAGAGCACCTCCTTTCTTTGACTTTCCAGTCAGTGAAATGCCAATCGCTCGCCATGTGCCCTCTGCATCCAATGTTCCACAATATATCTCGATCCAAAGGTCCATATCAATTCTCGGGATTTTGCATATCACAAATTCCCACACCATGTTCCGTTGACTCCTCCAATGTGCAGGTCAACGAAATTCTAGTCGCTTGTCACATGTCCTTCTTGAAGATGGACGGTCCTCCTGCTTTCGGCATTTTGTAGGCCCGCTTCATCTTGCATGTAAAGACTGTGCTCCTTCTTATGGATCCAACGATGGTCAGTCTTTGGGCTCAGATCTAATTCCTGAGTTCTATTTTCTTCTATTGTGCGCTCCTCCTATCTGAATTCAGATCTGATGGTCATCGGGAAGTCTGAATGGGATCCAATGATCATTGTTGCTCTTCACTGTTGATATTGCCATTGTCATGCTATTATCACTGCACTATTGATCATGTTGATCTTTTCCATCAATGACAAACACACATACTCTGCCTCTGTCTAAAAACATGCCAACAATCTCCCCCTTTGGCATTGATGGCAACCCCTTGAAAAACATGCAACTATACCAATGTAGCATCCTTGAAATTACTACCACTGTAGCATCCTTGAAATTACCACACTTTCTCCCCCTTTGACATCAATGTCAAAGAAGAAACACGCTCCCCCTGAGCTGTTGCGATACATACTCCCCCTGTCAACTATGAGCAGCTTAGAAATACAACAGATATTCAATAAGTACTCCCCCTGACCAGGTGAACAAATTATACGAAAGAAGTTATAAACCCCCAATTTTTGATGAAGATATCCAAAAGGGGTCGCTGCTAATGGTTTAGTAAAGATATCAGCTATTTGTTTTGTGGAAGGAATATAATTCAGCTGAATGACTCTGTTTGTAACTTGTTCTATGAGAAAATGGTATTTTATTGGGATATGCTTAGTCTTGGAGTGAAGAATAGAATTCTTGGAGACACTAATGGCACTGGTGTTATCACAGTGAATTGTAATCAAAACAATATAGTTTACCTTCAAATCTGCAAGAGTTTGAATCATCCACAAAATCTAAGTGCAACAAGTAGCAACAACAATTTACTTTGCTTCTGTAGTTGATAAGGAAATATATCCCTTCTTATTACTAATCCATGCTACCAACGAGTCACCGAGGAAGAAGGCACCTCCACTGGTGCTCTTTCTCTCATCCACACAATTTTCCCAATCTGCATTTGAATAAGCAGTTAACTGAAAATTCTGATTTATGGGATACCATAGACCATATGTCATTGTTCCCTTCAAGTATTTGAATATCCTTGTGACAGCTACCTAGTGACTTTGTTTAGGAGCTAATTGATAACGACCTACCATTCCAACAACTTGCATTATATCAGGACGGGATGCTGTGATGTACAGAATTCTACCTGTCATTGATCGGTATGTCCTTTGATCAACATCGAGTGAAATGTCATCTTTACTGAGCTTGCAACCAACCGCCATAGGTGTACTATTAGGAGAAGAATCTTCCATCTGAAATTTCTTCAACATCTCTTTCAAATATTTTTCTTGAGAGATAAAAATTCTTGCAGAGTCTTCCATCTAAAATTTCTTCAACATCTCTTTCAAATATTTTTCTTGAGACATAAAAATTCCTCAGAACTCTATTTTACTTGTAAGACAAGAAAATATGACAATTATCCTATCATGGACATCTCAAACTCTGTTCTCATAGAGTTAGTAAACCACTGAACAGAAGAATCATTATTACAGCTAAAAATAATGTCATCTACATAAATCAAAACAACTAGTAAATAATCACCTTCAGTTTTTATGTAGAGATTGCTATCAACAGTACCTTTCTTGAATACTTTGTCTTGTAAAAATTTGTCCAGTCTATAATACCAAGCTTGTGGTGCTTGTTTTAGTCCATATAAATCCTTCTTTAACTTGCAGACATAATCAGGGTTATCTGTCAATGAGAATCCTTCAGGTTGCTCCATATATACTTCTTCCTCTGGATCTCCATTAAGAAATGTTGATTTATCATCCATCTGATACACTTTAAAGTTCTTATGACATGAATATGCAAGAAACATTCTAATGGATTCCAATCTTGCCACTGGTGCAAAAGTTTCATCAAAGTCCTGACCTTCAACTTGTGCATACCCTTTACAGACCAATTTGGCTTTATTTCTAACAACTTGTCCTTTTTCATGCATTTTATTTTTGAACACCCACTTGGTACCTATTACATTCTTGTCTTCAGGTCTAGGAACAAGCTCCCAAGAATTGTTCTTCTCAATCTGATAAAGCTCTTCATTCATATCTCTAATCCAATCATCATGCTGGATGACTTCATCAAAACTTTTAGCTTCAGTCATAGATAAAAAAAGGGCAACATGAGATTGTTCTGAGTCTTTAATCAATTTCCTTCTTGTCTGAACTCCTTTATTTATATCTCCAATTATCTGATTTTCAGGATGATTCTTTCTAACAGTTCTGAGAGGTGAGTTTGTTTCTTTCTGTTGATTTATGTCAACCTGAGTATTTGTATCTTCATATGATTCAGATTCTTCTCTTTCTGATCCTTGGACCTATTCATCTTCATCTTCAACTATATCTTATGTGCTTGGTTCAACACTACTTACATTTCTGACCGGGATTTCTTCATCAAATTTTATGTCTATACAATCAACTAGTTTATGAAGCCTCTTATTGTAACATCTGTACCCTTTACTATTTGTAGCATAACCCAGGAAGATACTTTCATCAGCCCTGTCATCATATTTGCCAATATTTTCATCATTATTCTTAATATAACATTTACTCCCAAAGGCTTTAAAATGCTTGATTGAAGCAGGTCTTCCAAACCATAGTTCATAAGGAGTCTTGTCACTGTGTGGTATGAGATGTGCTTTGTTAAGGATATGAACAATTGTATGAATTGCTTCCACCCAATATGTCTGAGGTATGCTCCTTTCATTCATCATTGATCTTGCCATTTGCTGTACTAATCTATTCTGCCTCTCAACAACTCCATTTTTTTGTGGAGTCCTTGGAATTGTGTACTCTCTTTTGATTCCATATTTATCACAAAACTCTTTGAAGTTCCATGAGATAAACTCTCCTCCTCTGTTAGACCTTACTGCTTTCAATCTTTTTCTTGTTTGATTCTCAGTTAGAGCCTTAAGCACTTTGAATTTTTCAAATGCTTCAAATTTTTCCTTAAAAAAGGAAACCCATGTTAGTCTAGAATAATCATCAATAATCAACATAAAATAATTTTCTTTTCCTGTACCTTCTTTTCTTTTCCTGTACCTTCTTTCCTTGATGGTCCACATAAATCCATATGTACCAACTGGAGAGGTTTTTCTATTGAAGGAATTTTTTTAGATTTGAACTGTGTCCAAGTAATCTTTCCTATTTGGCATGGTTTACAAGCATAATCATATGGGTTTGATATCTTTGGAAGATCCTTTACTGCCCCACTATTTTTGAGCTTGATTATATGATCAAAATTTGAGTGTCCAAGTATCCTATGCCATAGCCAACTTTCATCATACTTACTTAAGTGGCATTCTTCTTTTTCTTCTTTTAACACATAGACATTGTTTTTTGTTCTTATCCCTTTTGCAACTAGCTGTCCTGAATTCAAAGATTTTATTCTACAATCTTTAGAGGTAAAAACGACTTCACATCCTCGATCACAGACTTGACTGACACTAAGAAGATTACGTTTCATACCTTCTACAAACAACACATCTTGAGATTTCCCTTTTCCATTACTCAAACTTACCATTCCTTTACCTTTTATTTTTCATGGTGCATCATTTCCAAAAGTTACATTCCCTGATTTGCTTTCACTTAGAGTTAGGAACTTACTTTTGTCTCCAGTCATATGTTTGGAACATCCAATGTCAATATACTAGGGATTCTTTTTTCTTTGGGTTGATAACACTAGTATACACTTTTCATCTTCTTTCTTCTTCCAAATCTTGAAATTTTCAGCAGTAGGATTCAAATCTGGCTTAAAATTCCTTAAGCAACAATCTGTAGCTTTATGTCCATAGTTATGACAGATGTAACATTCTGGTTCACTGAATAATAGATCATAATGATTGTTATGCTCATAATTGTTGTTATGTTTCACCTACGTCCTTCCTCCATCCAGCACATGATTTATAGTATGTGGTCGTTTGTTACTTGGCTGTCTCAATATTTGTTGTGGCAGATAATTATTCCTTGAGTATATTGATTTCAAATATCTAGATCTTAAAGAACATTTTATAGCTTTGTGACCAAAGTTAGAACATAAAAAACAATAACCATAGAAAAAACCTTTGTACCTAAAAAAAGGTTGTAGTCGATTTCTTCCATGTTGATGATTTCTTTGATCAAAAAATGTGTTTGTGTTATTTATTTGATCTACGGATTCGGTTCTGGTATTTTTTCTTTCATTCCTTCTTGGTGGTTGATTTTCTTTCTTTGTTTTTTCAGAGTGGTTGTTGTCAATGATTGTAGATTTGACAAAGTTGAAAGCCCAAGCTAGCTTTTAACTTTGGATTCCTTTGCTGATTTAGAATGGAAGTTAATTCTTCTAAGGCTTTAATACTTGGCAGATTTTGGTGATACAATCCCTTAAAATTCTCCATTTCTTTTCTGGTTTTTACTATCTCTTCTTCTAAGGCATCACACCTCACTTTCTTCTCTGAAAACTGTTGTTTCAGTATGTCTTCTATTTTCTTTGCCTCTTCTAACTCCACTTTTAGTAGAGAAAATTTTTCATCAGGTTTTTCACCATTCATTTTAAACTGCTTCAACAACTGTTTTTGTTTTCTCTTCTTACATCCGAGTTTGTCAAGCAGTGATTAATTCACCTTCCATATCCACCACAGCTTCTTCATCATCCATTTCACCTCCTGTGTGTTCATCATCAAAATATCCCATAGCCATAAGCATAAAATCATTCACTTTATTTTCACATGATGAATCATTATCTATGTCTTCTGAGGAATTGCCATTGTTTGCACACAAACTCTTCTTTTTACTATATTTCTTGAATTTGTACTTCCTTTCATCATTAGAGTTCTGGTACCTTTTCTAGTGGGGACACTTAGATGCAAAATGACCTATCTTACCACAGTTAAAACATTTGAAGGGAAGTATTTTCCTGATCCTTTCTTTAACCTTCTCACAAATTTTGCCTCAATATCATCTAAATCTGAATCAGTATTCTTGTCTGCTTTAAAATATGCTTCTCTAGTAATGGATTTATCTTTGATGATTCTCATTTCATATGTAGTTAGATTTCCTAGGAGTTGATCAATGGATAGAGTTTTAAGATCATTTAGTTCTTCTATTGCAGAGACTTTTGGATTAAATTTATCAAGTAGAGATCTTAAAATCTTTTGAACTAAAAATGATTCTTCAATATTCTCACCAAGACCCTTCATGGCATTCACAAGTTCTTCAACTCTTAAAAAATACTTGCTAACTGTTTCATCTTCATTCATCTTTAGTTGTTCAAACTTCAACCTATATGTTTGGAGTTTGGCATCTTTCACTTTCTCATTTCCTTCATAACTGTTAATAAGTTTATCCCACATAGCTTTAGTAGTTTCAAGATGAATCACCTTTACAAACTCATCTTCAGCAAGTCCATTCAAGATAGCATTCATTCCCTTAGCATTAAAGCTAAATTATAACTTACCATCCTTGGAAGACAAAACAACAGGCTTTGCATATCCAGTCTCTACTACATCCCAAACATCAACACCTAAGGCCATTAGGTATGTTCTCATTCTAACCTTCCAAAATGAAACATTTGTTCCATCAAATAGAGGAGGCTTACTGGATGAAGTCCCTTCATGGCTTGTCATGTTTAATCTTACAGATCTACCCTTAAATAAAAGGAATCCACCCTAATACCAATTGTTGAAATTACTAAGACAACTGAGAGGGGGGGTGAATCAATTGGTACTATGCTTAAACAATTTTAAGTATATTAAACCATTTTTAATCTTTCATCAAGTCACCATCAATATTATACATCATATGAACAACATAAATAATGAGAATCAATCACACATAAGATATACACATAGACAAATTTTCACGAGGAAACCCATAAAGGGAGAAAACCTCTTCTTTTTCGAAAAGATAGGCAGTCTTTTAGGTTTTGTACATCATCTATGTTTGAGCACCAACTCAAAGTGAGGCTACTACCTCTATTTTACAAGCTCCAACTTGTTGAGAGCACCAACTCTCTAGTTTCTCTAGCACCGACTAGAAGGAAGCACCAACTCCCTGAGTGTTCCAACACCGACTGAATGGAAGCACCTACTTCCACTTATACAAGCACCAACTTGCATACAAAAAACTCTGTGTTTTCCCAAGCACCACCTTGCAACCCTATTTTCTAGCCACAACTAGATGGAAGCTACAACTCCAAATATTCAAGCACCAACTTGAATATCAAAGGACCACGATCCTCCCTAGCACCACCCTACCTCCCTGATTATAAGTAAAATGATTGAATAACCAACAACACAGGTGTTTCAGTTCTTACCACTTCACTTCTATCCTGCAATTATTCTATGCTTCTATTTGTTTTGCAATTCTTCTCTACTTTAGTCTATTCCACATCTGTTACTCATCTATGAGTTTTATCTCACACTATGCATACTGTTGGTCTCACACTGCGCATACTGTAATTTTCCTTTTCTTACAGTTCAACTCATTTTTCATTCAGAACAACCAACACTTCACAGTCACTCCATATTTCTTTTATGCACTTCACACAAATTCAGTTACACCTCAAATACCTAGGCCAACAATGCTTCAGCCACTCAATTGCCAACCATCCAAGAACCATGATTCAGTTCTGCTAATTGAATCGTAACTGAACAGTTAATCGTAAAGATCAACAATATCCCTTCGATTATATGCTCAGATAACCATCACCATTGGATTAAATCCGTAGGGTCTTGCGTTTATCCCATATGCCCACTGGTTGTGACCATGTCCCTAATCAAGATGCGTTTCGCATTTTGCATTTTGGAAATCCTGTGTCGAAGGGTCTCGACGCTCCAAGTTGCGATCCCTGAAATGGAGCTTAGCTCCTCTATGTCCTCCCTCTCACATGACCATCGGGGGTGACCACAGACTATAGTAAAATTTGTTTTTCATTTCACGAACTTATGAGCTTCATTGAGCCTGATCAACAGTCGAGATATCCAATGATCCGATGGTCCAAATCTCATCGCGATCGCACATTTTTGGATTCCTGTGATGAAGGGTCTCGACACTCCAAGTTTCAATTCCCAAAATGGAGCTTAGCAATTAGCTCCTTCCCTTAATCCTTTGATGATGTGACCTTGTCTATGACCACGGGCCAGACCTTATTGCGATTTCTCATATCACAAGTTGCAAGGTTAGAGCATTTCCTTCCTTTGACTTTTTAGTCAGCGAAAAGTTAATCCCTCACCACATGTTCCTCTTGGATCAACGGTTAAGATCTTATCATGATTTTGCAACTTCACGGGCCTTCGTCATGCTTGATAAATGGTCCATGATCTCCCTTTAATCAACGATTCAGATTAAGTCATGGTTTTGCATTTCACAATTTCATAGGATAGAGCACCTCCTTTCTTTGAATTTCCAGTCTATGAAATACCAATCACTCACCATGTGCCCTCTACATCCCACATTCCACAACATACCTCAATCTAAAGGTCCAGATCAATTCTCAGGATTTCTCATATCGCAAGTTCCCACATCATGTTCCCTTGACTCCTCCAATGTGTAGGTCATCGAAATTCTAGTTGCTTGCCACATGTCCTTCTTGAAGATGGACAGTCCTCCTGCTTTCAGGATTTTGTAGGCCCGCTTCATCTTGCATGTAAAGACTGTGCTCCTTCTTATGGATCCAACGATGATCAGTATTCGGGCTCAGATCTGATGCCTAAGTTCTATTTTCTTCTACTGTACGCTCCTCCTATTTGAATTCAAATCTGACAGTCATCGGGAAGTCTGAATGGGATTCAATGATCATTGTTGATATTTCCATTGTCATGCCATTATCGCTGTGCTACTGATCGTGCTGATCTTCACCATCAATGACATCACCATCAATGACAAACACACATACTCTGCCTCTGTCTGAAAACATGCCAACAAATCTAAGTTGGCGAAGTGACAGCGTGTATTCATCAGATTCAAAAGAAGCACTGGAAAATGGGTAGAACCAAATGTATGAAGTATCCACAAGGAGATGTTCTCAACTGACTAGAGAAGTTCGCTGGATTAGTACAACAATAAGTAATTTGCCTACCTTTGATGGTCTGAACCCTCTAGAAGCCTTCCTCTCAGATTTTGAAACAAGTGTACCATCACAACATAGGCTATTATGATGCAGGAGCATCACTCCACGCCAGCATCGTGTCATCTAGCTAGCACATCCAGCATGCATTAATGGAGAAAGGGAGAGGCACAACCCTCTCAATTTTGAAATTTTAAATTTTGTAAGGATTTTAATGCCAGACCACGCAACTATTCAGAAAGTAGTTGGAGAATGCCTTAAATGGTTACCTGCAACAAAGTCCAAATCTGTCAGGTCTGCGACACTCCATTTATGTAATGTAGTCGTAAGAGTAGGAGCCTCTCTGTGAGAGCGATGGCTCAGAGACAGTGAGATGGAGGATAAGCTCGTGAGAGATCCCTCTTTGTAATTAGAAGGGAAATTAGAGTAGAGAGTAAGGAGAGTAGGACTCAGGTAGAGAGTCAAGAGGAGGGATCTCAAGTAGAGAGGTCTTAGGGAGAGAGAGTTGAGACTTGTTACAGTCCAGCCATTGTAAACATTCTATATAGATACAAAGACTGATTAATAGAAAAGAAGTTTTTCCTACCATGAACTATTTGTTTGTGTTTACTTATGTTTATACATTTGAATGTCACTTGTATGCTATAGATACAGGCTATAAATAGATTTTACTATCTGTTTGTGAGTTTGTCGGTTTCTGTCTAGGTTCTTTAGGCGTGCAAGGAGTGCACAACAAAACATTGGAAGTTCTGAAGCCAACACAAGGAGTGTGCATCTGAACTCTGCGGAGTTAGGAAGAACGTGCAAGGAGTGCACACCAGAAGGATTCACAGACTAAAGGGAAGCCCCAAGGTTGTTGATTACCTCAAAGGTGAAACTGTGCAGAGGAGAGCATAGAGGAGAAAACTAGAACTACTAAAAGTTCTGTAGAAGCTCTGCTAGGTGGGCATTGAGCAAGTGCATAGAGTGCACAGAATAACTCTCTTTTGAGTTCAGTAAGAGGATAGAACTACTGAAGGTTTTGTAGAAGCTTTTCTAGGCGAGCATTGAGCGAGTGCATTGAGTGCACCAGAGAAATCTATTTTGAGTTCAGAGGAAAGGGAAGTGTCGAAGAGAAGACACTCACAGAGTTGTTGAATACTTTGTAAGCTCTGCAAGGTGTGCATAGAGTAGAAGAACGCCAGGAGGGCGTAGAGAGTTTTCTTTTCTAGAAAAATTCTCGAATCTGAGTTTATTCGAGGTCCTCGAACACAAGGTGTGTGCAGGAGTAGATCTCCGGGAGGACAAAGCTCAGAAGAAATAGCATTTTCTATAACACAGACGAGACCCAAAGGAGTTGGGCTTGCGAGGAGAAGAGCCAAAGGTCAAGAACTTCGAGACTTAGAAAATCTTCTAAGTCAAAAGCCAAGAAACCTCAGGAGGAGAGCATGGAATGAGGAAGGATTTGAACTATCAGATCTAGCGCCAGATACTCGAAAACCATTGGATTAGGCAAATATGTACATAGTTTAACCTCTGGGAGGCCATGCAAGAAAGCATCTCAGAGTCTCAGGGATTGGGGTGGAAACATTGTGAGTGAAATCACACCAGCCGTCAGATCTGAGCGCATGAACCGATAGCCGTCGGATCCAGGAGGAGCTGTAAGAGGTTTAGCCCTTTTATGCAAAGAAGAGGACCTTCAAAGTCTCGAAACATCGAAAGCATTAGGACCGTCCATCATTGAAGAGGATATGTGTCAAGAGATCCTCATATCTCAATGATTCAGACATTGAAGAATAGAGTAGGGGAGTCTTTCGACTTCGTGATTTGTGAAGTCTTGAAGAGATCAAGACCATCGATTTGAGAGGACACGTGGCAGAAATTCGAAAGCATCAAAGCTTCAGATATCGGAAGATCAGAGAGGAAGTCTCGGGTTGTGAAATCCCAAAAGGATCTGAGTCATTGGATCAGGGAGGATCTAAGCCGTTAGATCATCTCGTGAATTTGGGTATCGTGAGCTGGGAGTCAGAGGCCTTTTCTCTACAAAGTCCTGAGGTGCAAGATCATGATGTGATCTGAACCGTTGATTGGAGGGGAAGGAGAGATATGAGATTTGGCAACTCAATACATCGCGTGTCGGAAGTTCAGGGTTTGGATGAATTAGCTTCAACTGCAGAAGTCATGAGATCGTGAGTTGCGACGAGGCAAAGAGATCCAGAATGTTGGATCCAAGCATGGGAGAACCATTGGATCGAAACCCCGTGAAATATCTTGTCTCGGGGGTTAGGAGGTTGGAAGGACCACTTTTAGACTATAGAAGTTGCGAGGTGTCGAGGGCCGAGGGCTTGTGCAACATGTGGCAAATCTGCTTGGTGGGACCCGCATGGTTGATAGGTGGCGTGACGATAAGACGCCTAGAGAGAGGAAGAAGTGGTGAGAGGTGGTGGACATGTGTCATTTGAAATGGGAGTCAATATCCCGTTGAATTCTCATGCTTCAGGTTCTCGTAGGAAAGGAGCACAAAGGCCCAACAACTCAAGTCGCGAAGTGGTGAGTTGCAAGAAACGTCGAAGGATTCAAAACTCCTCTGAATTTCACGTCTCATGGTTTCGTAAAAGAAGGACCTGGAGGTTCAACCCTCCAACTTGTGAGACCATGAGTTGTGAGAGGCGCTATCGTTTAGCCTAGCCAGTGGTCGCTTGTAGAGGGCACTAATAGGAGGAGCTATACCTGTATCAGAATCTCGGGTATTGGTGTTTGGTGAAGACAAATCGAGGGTCTTCAACCCATGAACTCGCGAGATCGTGAGTCATGAAAAGCGCTTGCACTAAGGCCCAATTGTGGTCACGTGAAGGTGGAGATCGCACCTTGTGCAGGTTCACACAGGTGGGGTTCCTGAAGAAGGACCTGTGGATTTGTTCAAAGGGTTTAAACAGGAGCTTGAAGAGCCATTTCGACCGATTATTTGGAACAATCCAAAGATCGGGAGGTTGTAGGACCCTGCTGAGGTAGGGGGTCTGCATCATGTGGTATCAGAGCCTGATAATTCATTTGTATAATTCAGGCAGACAGGATTGAAGAAAACACTCTGATACTCACCATCACATGGTATCAGAGTAGGATTTGATTTCTGTAGGAAACAGAGGCAGTCAGAGCACTGAACTTTTCTTACAGACAGAAGAAGAAGACAGAGTGGTGAGGCTCTGTAGAGATTATTTCAGGGTGTGCAATAATCAATAGACAACCAGGTGAGCTATAGGAGGAAATGTTGGAAATGCTCTCAGTTGTAGAGTAACAACAACAAAGGTTTTCCAAGAGGGAAGATAGGAATAGGTAAAGATGGCTACTAAAGGCCATGGATGCAGTGGGAGGAAGAATCCACAATAGATGAGTAAAGAAGAAAGAGATGAAGAGCTCGCTTATTTAAGGGAAAAGATGGAAGAGCTTGCATCGCAAATGTAGCAGAATGAAAAATAACGATCGGTATATGAATGGCCCATGAAAATGAAGGTGAAGTGGCCTGTTCAAAATTTGCTGGTCAAGAAACAACAACAAAGGTTGAAAATGTGGTTGAGGCATGCTGAAAGCCTCAGTGACACAGAGCTAGTTTTCATCTGTGAGATAGAAGTTGGAGACACCCTTAGTGATGAGGAAGAGAGATCAGTTTCAGATCTCATAAATTGCAAGGAGGGTAGAGATAAATTTTCCAATTACCAGGTGGGAAATGAAATGAGGTCATTGGAGGATCTCATAGACTGTCAGGAGGATAGCCATGGAAATTCATATTTCCAGGTGGGCAATGGTATGATATTAACAGAGGATCTCATAAACTATCAGGTGGGAAAAAGTGGACTTTCAAGATGCTAGGTGGGCAATGGGAAGAGATTAGTAGAAGGTCTCGCATACTGCCAGGAAAGCAGTGGTGAAATTTCAGATTGCCAAGTGGGCAATGAGATTGGATCACTGGATCTCATAGTCTTCCAGGTGGGTAGAAAAAAACTCCCAAATTGCCAGGTGGGCAAGCGGGAAGAGATGAGACTATCTGAAGGTCTCATGAACTCAGAGGAGAGTTCAGATCAACAAGGAGTGCTGACCGGAGAGGATCAGAAGAACATTCTGATCATTGGAGAAATAGAGGTGTTCCTACCAAGCATCCCAGTGGAGGCCAAAGGATGTGTTGTAGAGGCAACAACAGAAGGAGGACAACCAACAGAGACTATCATGCAAGAAATGGAGCAGAAACTGATGTTTTCCCAAGTAGAAGGAAAAGAGCACTCAGAAGAATTGCTCAAATCTTTCAGCCAGGGAGTTGAAACATGGATGACTGTAGCACTGGAGACTCTAACAAAAAAGGAAGCAGACAGCATGAAATTTGTTGACCTGTGTGAAGAATTGGAATCCATGGAAAGAAGGGTGATGGTGCAAAGCTTGCACATCCAACAGGCTAAGTTGGAAGAAGGTAGTGGAGCATACCAGCCCTAGGAGAAGCTAGAAGAGGCTGGAAGTATGCCAGCAAGAGAAATGGCAACAACAGAACCACCATAGGAAGAGGCTGAACAACAGTTCAATGAGGAGACTGTAGAGCTGGAGTCTACAGTAGAGTGGCCACTTAGTGCCACAGAGAGAGATAAAGATAGCATGGGAGATCGAATAGATTTGCCCATAGAGATGATAGAATTGTAGCAGGGGAGACTGCATACAAAGAGCCAGCCATTTGAGCAGCTGGACAAGATAATTGAGGAGATCAGAAGGCTGATGTTGAGTTCATCAATAGAGATTTCCAGCAATGAGAAGCTGATCATAAAGAAGCAAAAGTAGCAGCAACAAAAACAACATAGCTGGGGAGGAGCAGATGGACAACTCGGAGGGAAAGTTTGGGATCCGGGTGGATTTCAACATTGGAGAAGAGGAGCTCATGATCAGAAGATCATGATTTTTCCAGCTGAGGAGTATGATGCAAGAGCATCACTCCACGCTAGTAGCGTGCTAGCCAGCCAGTGCATCCAACACGCATTAATGGAGAAAGGGAGAGGCGTAGCCCTCTCACTTTTGAAATTTTAAATTTTGTAAGGCTTTTAATGCCAGACCACGTAGTTGTTCAGAAAGTAGTTGGAAGTTGCCTTAAATGGTTACTTGTAGTTAAGTCTAGATCTATCAGGTCTGTGACACTCCATTTATGTAATGTAGCCATAAGAGTAGGAGTCGCTCTGTGAGAGAGATGGCTCATAGATGGTGAGGTGGAGGATAAGCTCATGAGGAGCCCTCTTTGTAATTAGAAGGGAAATTAGAAAAGAGAGTAAGGAGAGTAGGACTCAGGTAGAGAGTCAAGAGGAGTGATATTAGGTAGAGAGGTCTTAGGGAGAGAGAGCTGAGACTTGTTATAGTGCAACCATTGTAAACATTTTATATAGATACACAGACTAATTAATAGAAAAGAAATTTTTCCTGCCATGAACTGTTTGTGTGTGTTTACTTGTGTTTATACAACAAAACATTGGAAGTTCTAAAGACATTGCAAGGAGTGCACATATGAACTCTGCGGAGTTAGGAAAAACGTGCAAGGAGTGCACACCAGAAGGATTCATAGACTCAAGGGAAGCCTCAAGGTTGTTGAATACCTCAGAGGTGAAACTATGCAAAGGAGAGCACATAGGAGAAAACCAGAACTACTGAAAGTTCTGTAGAAGCTCTGCCAGGTGGGCATTGAGAAAGTGCACAGAAGAACTCTCTTTCAAGTTCAGTAAGAGAAAAAAACTACTAAAGGTTTTGTAGAAGCTCTGTCAGGTGGGAATTGAGCGAGTGCATTGAGTGCACCAGAGAACTCTATTTTGAGTTCAGAGGAAAGGGAAGTGTCGAAGAGAAGACACTCACAGAGTTGCTGAATACTCTGTAAGTTCTGCAAGGTGTGCATAGAGGAGAAGAATGCCAGGGTGTAAAGAGTTTTCTTTCCCAAAAAAATTCTCGAATCTGAGTTTATTCGAGGTCCTCAAATGCAAGGTGTCCACAGGAGTAGATCTCTGGGAGGATGAAGCTCAAAAGAGATAGCATTTTCTATAACGCAGACGAGACCCAAAGGAGTTGGGCTCGCGAGGAGAAGAGCCGAAGGTCGAGACCTTCGAGACTTAGAAAATCTTCTGAGACAAAAGCCAAGAAAGCTCAGGAGGAGAGCGCGCAAGGAGGATGGATCTGAACTATCAGATCTAGTGCTAGATACCCGACAGTTGTTGGATTAGGTAAATATGTATAGAGTTTAACCTCTGGGAGGCCGCTAAGGAAAGAATCTCGAAGTCTCAGGGATTGGAGTGGCAACAGGGTGCACGAAATCATGCCAGCCATTATATCTAAGCGCATGGACCAATAGCCATTGGATCTAGGAGGAGTTGCAAGAGGTTTAGCCCTCGTATGCAAAGAAGAGGACCTGCAAAGTCTCAAAACAATGAAAGCATCGGGACCATCCATCATTGAAGAGGACATGTGTCAAGAGATCCTCATATCTCAGGGATTCAGGCATCGAAGAATAGAGTAGAGGAGTCTTTCGACTTTGCGATTCACGAAGTCCCAAAGAGATCAAGACCGTCCATTTGAGAGGATGTGTGGTAGAAATCCAGAAGCATCGGAGCTTCGGATATCGGAAGATCAGAGAGGAAGTCTTGGGTTGCGAAATCCCAAACAGATCTGAGTCGTTGGATCAGGGAGGATCCAAGCCGTTAGATCATCTCGTGAATTCGGGTATCGTGAGTTGGGAGGTGGAGGCCTTTTCTCTACAAAGTCCTGAGTCACAAGATCGCGATGTGATTTGAACCATTGATTGGAGGGGAGGGAGAGCCATGAGATTTGGCCTCTCAATACATCGCATATCAGAGGTTCGATGTTTGGAGGAATTATCTTTGACTGCAGAAGTCATGAGATCGCGAGTTGCGAGGAGGTGAAGAGATCCAGGCCATTGAATCCAAGAACAGAAGAACTGTTGGATCAGAACCCCACAGAATATTGTTTCTTGGGGGTTCAGAGGTTGGAAGGACCACTTTCTGACTGCAAAAGTCATGAGGTGCCAAGGGTCGAGGGCTCATGCAACACGTGGCGCGTTCGCTTGGTGGGATCCACGTGGTTGACAGGTGGCGTGATGATAAGATGCCCAGAGAGAGGAATAAGTGGTTGACATGTGTCATTTGAAATGGGAGTCAACATCCTGTTGACTTCTTGTGCTTTGGGTTCTCATAAGAAAGGAGCACAAAGGCCCAAAAACTCAAGTCCTAAAGTGGCGAGTTGTGAGAAAAGCCAAAGGAGTCAAACCTCCTCTGAATTTCGCATCTTGTGGTTTTGTAAAAGAAGGACCTGGAGGTTAAACCCTCCAAATCGCAAGACCATGAGTTGCGAGAGGCGCTACCATTTAGCCTAGCCAGTGGTTGCTCGTAGAGGGCGCCAACAGGAGGAGAGAGAGATGAGACTTGTTACAGTCCAGCCATTGTAAACATTCTATATAGATACACAGGCTAATTAATTGAAAATAAGTTTTTCCTATCATGAACTGTTTGTGTATGTTTACTTATGTTTATACATTTGAATGTCACCTGTATGCTGTAGATACAAGATATATATAGATTTTACTATCTGTTTGTGAGTTTGTCGATTTCTGTCTAGGTTATTTAGCCATGCAAGGAGTGCACAACAAAACATTGGAAGTTCTGAAGCCAACGCAAGGAGTGTGCATCTGAACTCTACGGAGTCAGGAAGAACGTGCAAGGAGTGCACACCAAAAGGATTCACAGACTCAAGGGAAGCCCCAAGGTTCTGAATACCTTAGAGGTGAAACTGTGCAGAGGAGAGCACAGAGGAGAAAACCTGAACTACTAAAAGTTCTGTAGAAGCTCTGCCAGGTGGGCATTGAGCAAGTGTTGTGGGGTTATTCTACCCTACAGACTAACAAGCTAGGAATTAAACTTGCATGCAGATCATGACCCTTAAGAAATAACTTTTAACCTTCTACCCCAAACCTAAAACCCTTTTTCTCAGAAAAACATGGGAAGAATCAACTAACCTTTTTATCGACGGTTGAAGTAGATCCTCCGTTGAGCTTTTATCCCCTTGCTTCTGTTGTTCCTTCCAAAAAGTGATCCTGCAATCAAGACAAAACTACGCATGCATGCTATTGATCTACTAGAGGGTTAGAGATTAAACATAAATCAAATAAAACATATGAGACTCATGTATTTGGGATGGGAAAAGCATGTTTTTATTAATCTTAATACGAATCAACTTACAATGATTATAGAGACCGGCCACCGTTCCTCAATCCTGATCCTGGGCTCCTCCTCTTATTTGTCCTCCAACTGATTTGCTTGAATTCTCCTAAAGCTTGAGGAAAGGCTAAAGGGTTGGGACAAAATGGACTTGGCAATTGGGCAGAGTTTCTTTGCTATGATTTTCCTCCTTTGAATAGTACCCCTACCCCTCCTTTTATAGGCTAGAAGGAGCTAGGGTTTTAGGCGAACTCTCGGCCATGCATGGCTGGGAGTTCCAGTTAACTGACCAAAAGCTTCTCGCCCCGACGGAAACTTTCCTGATTTTTTTCTTTGTTAGGTAAACGCGGGCTGTAGTGGGCCAGCCAGCGTTCCAACGCATGCTGAAGAAGGCCTTCCAGCGTTCCAACGCCCCCAGTGATAGGTTAGGGCGTGGGTTACTTAATTTAGGAGGTTTTTGAAGAGTCTGTTCAGCATGGCTTTGGCAATGAAGGGCAATGAGTTGGCCTGATGCCAGGTAAGAATGGATAGTGCAATTTAGGGTTATAACAGATGCCCCCTAATGTGTGAGGTCAGAAGAACATCTCATGGCCGAAATACATTACCAATTCTTTACCAATCTGTACTGATATGCTGAATGAGTGAGCCCAGGAATCAGGAATCAGGAAGTGCCGTCTGCAAAAAATATCAAATGTCTCACCGAGGCGGGCATACCCATGCTCGGGATGAATCAGAACCATGGCTACCAATCAAATACACTGTATATCCATGTCAAATAACTATAAAGAGTAGCCGTGAACAATACACAGTGGAGCTACATCTCAAAATCAGAAAGATATACATAGAAAGTATCCATCTTTTAGAAGATGATTCGCCCTGATGGCTGTACTTCAGAGCTCGAGCAACAACTTCAAAATCTTCTAAACTCGGGTAGGAGTGTAATATGAGTGTACGACTGCACTACCCAGGAGTGTAATATGAGTGTACGACTACACTACCCAGAGGTCTTCGACGGCTTGTCGGTGGTGGACTTGATAATCTTGATGATCGGACTGAAGGCTTCAGTGATTTCGAAAAAAGACTTGATTGGACGTTCAAGATGGTCGAGTATGCGGACAAGAGACATATTGCATAGGGGCTGACTCAAGCTTAGTGACAAACTTCCCTTGGACAATAGCACGACAAGTGATAAGACTTAGGCAACATATCTGTTAATCATAAGTCTACGAAGCAGGAGGCAACACAAACTCTCCATATGTTTGGAAGAGTAACCAAACGGTGGAGGACACAATTCTATATAGCGAGCAAAGCTTCCTAAGGTCATACTACATCCCAAAGTCCGACGAATCAAATAGATAGATGTGCTTTATCCAAGGGTGTAGTGTACCCTTTCACTA
>CBVK0100286159.1:0-23310 GCA_900067695.1 Picea abies | reverse complement strand
TGTATTTTTATAGTCTTTGTACATTTTCGCTCATTAATAGAAAATTGTGTATTACTGTACCTCTGTGTTTATGGTTGCATCTCTGATAAATTTATGTTATATTATTGGATATCTGAGATATCTCTTTACATTGCTTTATTATATCTTCTCTCTGATTTCGTGCCGAAAATAATCTAGATGAGTGGTATCAAAGTAGGATGCTCTTGATCGTTTTTTAGTGCATGTCCCCGACGAGGTCTGAGTATAGAAAGTTGGGTCTTGAGCTTGTCTCTCTTGAAGACAATCTCTCTCGCACATCCAAGAAACCCTCCATGGCGGAAGAAAATAAAAACAACAGAGCAGGTGATTCTATTAATCTGTTGCTTGAGCAAGCTCTCACGTGATAGAGGGACGAAATGATGGAGAATTTTTCCCACATCCTTCAGCACCTGTCAATACCAAAAAGTGCATATTCATCAAACAACCACTTTGGAATTAACTCACCTTTCAAGGTACACATTAATTTTGATATTCCCATATTTGAATGATAGATAGATGCGGATGCCTTAGAAAAATGGTTAAATCTGCTAGAAGGTTATTTCTTTGTTCATAATTTATCTGACAGGGAAAATATCACCTTCGCACTCCTTAAGGCTATCCCCGGTTTCAAACATTGGTGGGAAACTTATTGGGAGCAAATTTCCACACATGAGTCTAGAATATATTGGGCTGAGCTCACTTGGGATTTTTTTTTGGATGCGGCAAAGGAACAATATTACCCTATTAGCAACTATGAGGACCCGTACATGAGATGGACCACACTGTGGCAAGAAAGGGGCCAAGAAGTTCTGGATTTCACCAATACCTTCCATACCTTTCACACCAAGCTGGGTATCAAAGACTCTGAATGACATTTGGTTCTGAAATACCGTGGAGCTCTACACTGATACATCCAAACTGAAATGGATTTTATGGACATCTCATCACCCAGTTTTACTTATCTATATGCTTTTAAAATCGATCAGAAGTTTAAGCACCAAAACAAATGGGATTTGGTTGCTACAAATCCATAACAACCAAAGTATGATAAAGAAAACCCTAACAAACAACATCTTGAAAACTAGTCCAAGCCACAGGAAAGAAGGGTCACAGAAAAACGAAGAAGGAAACTGAAAAATGGTGTGATTTCCACAAAATCCCTTGGCACAACACCGATGAATGTCTCTCAAAACAGTCATTGGTGGCTGAGATAAAAGACAAGGAGCCAAAACTTGATTCAAAATTTGATTTTGAAAATATTGATAGAAGACAGATCATCAATGTAGACCCCATTATTATTATCGTGACCACAACAATTCAACCAGAAGAACCAACATATTCTAAAGAGGGGGAGTGCCATTTTCATTCACAGATGTGGGTGAATGGGACCCAGTTTCATTTTAATGTTGATAGCGGAAGCCAGAAGAACCTCATCTCAACAGAGGTCGTAAAACAGTTGGGATTGTCGACAACATCACACCTGTAGCCATACAACATCGGGTGGCCTCACCAAAGACGAGATCTTCATGTCAGCCAGAAGTTTTGATTGTCATACAGCATCCAACACTTCAAGGACAAGGTATTATGTGATTTTTCCCCCCTGGATGTCTGTGATGTTCACTTGGGCCAACCATATATGTGGAAGTGCCATGCTATTTATGAGTCTCAACCCCATGGTGTCATTGTTACTCTAGGGGGTCATCTCTACAGGATACTAGAGGTAATTCTGACTATTTTATGACCTAAACAGTGCCGCAATGTAGTATCTCAAACTAAAAAATTCAATTTCTTCATAGTTTGTTCAAAGCGTGAACAAAAGAACACCACTGCAGCCTCAGTCCAAGCACCTTCTATCCAACAGAATCAAGTCGACAAGATTGCAAGAAAGTCTAAAGATTCCTTCTCCACACAAGAATCTCATGTAGCGAGACTAGTTAAAAAGGTCCAACCTTTCCAGCCACATGTTCATGACAACCTTCAACAAGCTAAGCAGCGCAACATCTCCAACAAGGCAAGCAGCTCATCAAGATGCAGATTCAGCAAACACTTTTCCCTCTCCCCCGGGCAATCAACACAATGGAGACCATTTATTCCTAAGGATGGAGGATTGATCCAGGTGGATATTGATGGCCACCCACCTTTTCCAACTGGCTCAAAACTTGGTAATTTACTATTTTTAGCAGTTTTTAACTTTCAGGGTCATTTTGAGGGCCTAAATGAAGGTTTTTCTAGATCGAGCTTCTCAATGATAGACAAAAACTCTGGTTGAGCCCCCAAAATGAATCTTCTCAACGATACCTTTCCAATGAGCTATTGTGTGCCCCAAACAGAGATTGTATTCCAAAGTTATGTCCCTGAGAAGTTGATACACCAAACTAACTAAAACAGGGTCCACAAAATTGTTGGTTTTTCATCTTTCGGGGTTAGTTTCTTTATGATAAAAAGGCCTTTGGAGCCTCATTGTAAAATCATCTTCTTGCGAATGCGAGTAGCATACAAATATCTTCTTAGAGATAAGTTGCCACCAATCTTGTGAGTCTTTCACTCTATATTTTTATAGTCTTTGTACATTTTCTCTCATTAATAGAAAATTGTGTATTACTGTACCTCTGTGTTTATGGTTGCATCTCTGATAAAAAAAATTTATATTTTTGGATATCTGAGATATCTCTGTACATTGCTTTATTATATCTTCGCTCTCATTTCATGTCGAAAATAACCTAGATCAGTAGCCATCACATCTCTTCTAAGAGATAAGATGCCACCATTCTAGAGAGTCATTCACTCTATAATTTTACAGTTTCTTTACATTCTCTCATTAATAAAAAATTTGTTTTATTGTATCTCTGTTTTTATTGCAATATTTTTGTGCAGCTCACAATATCTCTAAAAAATTATATGGTTCATCAAAGGCCGAAGAGATAAGGGACATTGAAATCCTATCAAGGACCTCATATACAGAATCCAATATACCCCTAAAAAATTAACAGAGTGAGGAAGGGTTTGAAGAACCCTCACCACCTCATTTTATGATTGAAGAGAGATAACATTCACATTTTGTTCCAAGATTGCAATTGACGGGACAAAATCAAAGGCAAAGAAACAAAACTAAGAAAGGTAAGTTGCACTTGGCTCCCAAGCCTTTCAATTTTTGCATCACTAGCTAGCAAACATTACTCAAAAAAAATAAAAGGTGGATAATACAAAATCGAATACTCAAGAGCAAGCTAAACATAATAAACCCAAATTTGGAAATATGGAAATCTTGTTGGTAGATATTAATCAAGAACAAGTTTTAGATCCTAGGGTTGATAATTGTGCTAAGGTACATGCAAATGAGGCCCAACAACTCGTTAATACCTTCCTTGATGATATCATCACCAACACTTATGCCTTTATTCAGTTGAAACCATATCTACCATAGTGGAGAAATAAATGTGAGGTTTTTGATTTGGGTATCATTAACCAAGAAACCCATCATCAAGTCATTCAAAAGTTGAAACAAAGACAACTTTCTATGTACCTCTTACAAGAGCAGAAATGGGAAGCCAAAATTAAAAATTATAAAGGCTAGTTGGTACAAATTCAAAGGTTAGAGAAACATGCATTTGAACTGATCTTTGAAGAAATTCTTTGTAGAATCCCTCCTAGGGATTATCCTATACTCTTGTATGATCAATGGACTGCATTCAGATTAAGGAAACTAGTAGCTGGGAAACCATGTGAGGTGAAGCAACCATAGGATTTCATGGACCTATTCCTCTCTATCGACATGAAAGATCATACTTTATTGTCTAAACTTTACCTTTTCAATTTTCTATTGCAAGATAATGCCCACTAGAACCCCCAACTCCTATGTTGGGAATGTCCAACTAAATGCATTGATATTCCATATCCTTGGTTTGATTAAATGGAAGAGATATATTAATTACATGCAAGGATTGAGGTAGAATCAAGATTAAAAGTTACAGATGAGTATCATCTACCTCATGTGATAAAGGATGATTTACAAAGGTTAAGACAAGATCCAATGGATATAGTCACCATTTGACATCATCATATATTTTCCATAACACATTATCTTGAAATTTCAAGGGAACATTCAATATAGGCACTCTTGGTTTCTCATGACATATGGGAAAATATTCCCAACTATTTAATAAACAAGAATCCCATGGGGTATCCATATTTTGTGTTAGAAAAATAGGATCGCGAAGAAAAAAAATAAAACAAATGCAGAAATAAAACTCATAAGGTACACAATATAATAGAGACATGGATATATGTGGTTCACCTAGTGTGGTCTACGTCCACAGGAGAAATTTCCAGGTCCTTCCTTTTTATTATCCAACAAAATGAAAGGATACAACTTACAACACACTCGCTATAACTTCCTCTTCTTTCTCTCACAGCCTCCGCTCTCATAATAAAAATCACACACATACACAGTCGCAATACAAATCCCTCGTAAAACAGGGTTTCCTTCTAGGGAAAAAAACCTAAAATAACTTCTACTGTCATATCTACGACATTATAATGAACAGTCCAGATTGACTATGAAATTGCAATATTTTACAAGGAATTGTTTCCCAAAATTTCGCTTCGGGGGCACTGCCCCCGAATCCCCCACCAGGGGGGGGGCTAGAAAAATTGTCACCACCCCCCGTGGACCCCCTTGGCGATATTGGTGGAGGGGCAAGCCCCTACATCCCCATGTCATGGAATGGGGTCCATGCACGACTAAAACAAACCTCTGAATTAGGAAGATAATCAGTCTCCACAACCAACATTTTGTTCTATCCCTTAATAGGGAAACATTCTACGTTAATTCTTGGTCGAGATATGGTATAAGATGGATTGGGATACATTTCCAATTCCCCATCATATGATGCCCAAGTCATTTCTAGAGGGTTCCTATAACTTGGAATGAAGAAGAAGAGAGGACACATAAGCTGCAATTGGACATAACCCTGGGCTATTATAATGAAGGGGACTATGGACACCTAGTTTTTGACAGGGGAGCATTACATGTAGTGATTTCAAAAGAGGATTAGTTGGGGTTTCATAGGAACATGCAATCAAACCAACTGAGGGGACATGATGGAATGCTATTTTGACATCTTTTGCTACAAAAACACTCCGTTTTTGGCCTATAACATGTATCCATTTTGACTCTTTCCATATTGTTTAATAATCATTCCCTTATCTTATTATGATTTTTCTCAAGATACATATATTTTCCATTTTATTTTGTTATCTTATTTTTATAGTTAGAATTAAAGTGTGCTTAAGATTGTTTGAACTATTGCACAAATGTGTGTGTGTGTGTGTGTGTGTGCATGCGTGCACATGTGTGTTACAAGGATTTTTGTAACCCAAACTATTATGATATTGTTCATTATTTCTAGGTTGGCATAAGTTAAATCCCTGGTCATACGTCACAAGGAATCAACCATCGAATAAGAACAAGTGGTTCTCTTGAATCAAGGGTATTTTAAGAAGATATTTTAATGTATGCAATGCTTTAATAATTCAGATCCTATCACAAAAGGATCCAATATGACTAAGGGTTCAATAACATACATGGTTGTGAGGATCTCATTGGAGTTGTTAGCAGCTAAACATCAGCCTGTTTAAGGCTTGATTCCACAAAAATGATTAACTATGATCATGTTTGGAGAAACCCACAACCCATAAGTTGTAGCTAGGCCTTCTAAGAGGTGCATAGTAGATTCGATGATTTGGTTGGACAAGGATTGCATCAATGGATAGCAATTGAAACTCATTGTGCAATAGAGCCAATCAAAGGACTATTATCATTTTTCAGTTTTGTGTTTATTTGAATTGGTATCGTATTTTGAGGGGATTTCCACTCCATTTGTGGAGTAGGCAGGTCCCCTTCTCATGTATATATGTGTAATCACCTCAAGGAGGATGATTGCTAGACAATTTTAAGTTTATGTTGAAGAAATTTTCTTTGTAATACTACTCTTAAGAACTTAATAAATCACTTGAATTTTTTGTGTGGGGTTTTCATATAATACTTCTCTAATTATTTTGTGAAGATCAAGAACAGGTCGAACCTTGAGGGGTTCCACTCGAGGTAAGCATTGTGCTATATTTTTTTGTATATTAGTATCTATCTTCAGCATGCTAGTATTTATTCCATTTATGTTTTTTCTTAATTATCCTATTATATATTGTTTCAGTTTATTGTGTTTTATTCTAGTTCTCTATTTCATAATAGTTATCTATAGATTATTCTATAGAATCATGATTCTACAAAACTAGTTCTCTATTTCATTCTAGTTATCTATAGATTATGCTATAGAATCATGATGCTACAAAACTAGTATGCTACAGAGTTAGGGTTTGCAAGATCGTTGTGTTCTCAACTAGTACTTAGTATGCAGAACAAAATGTTGAGTTATGGATATGGTTTCCAGTGATTGTAACATATGAAGTTCCATTAGTTGAGTCAAATATTGAGAATGTTGTTGGTTCTTTTATTGTAAATTTAAGTTCCAATATTATATTAGAATTTGGAACTACCTTTTAATTGTAGTGTGTGAAGAGTAGATTAGATTATATGATTATATTTACTCCAAAATGTTGTATGTTTCATCATAGTTTCTTGAGAATAATGTTATGATATTAATGTGAATATTACAAGCCTGAATAGTGAGATTACGAGACTAGTTCTCAGTGATTTTATTATATGAGGTGCCACCAATTGGGATGGGGATCAAGAATACTATTAATTTCATTTTCTTTCATTAGTTTATATTTATGAATGTGATGATTTTCATTTACTTTCTTTGTCGAATAAATTATATTGCATGGTAGTGGCGAATTCCTATTTCTATGTATACTGCATTGAGGGCATCAAAAGATCACACAAGACTTTGGGTTGATAGATTAAATGATTGTGTATTATGAAAACATCCAAACAATAGGAAGACATATATGCACACTATTACATGCATAACATTTAATGTGTATTTTCCTTGCTGATAATTTATGTACATTCTAATTGGTTTGTGCTTGATTTTTTAGTATGTTATGGATTTTTCAAGATCCCAATCATTGGTTTATAAATGAGCCTTTGTTTCTACCTCTTGGGTAGTTTTGTGTATGGGATCCTTGTTGGTTACTTGTCTTATCAGGGCATCAACTCAAAGAATAATTAAATATATTGTGTCTCATATAAAAATTAGACTTAGTAAACTTCCTTAAGTCCCATTCAACCTTTTGTACTTCACTTTATTTTTCATCATGTTGTTATTTTGGTAGGTGTCCTCTTCCTCTATATTTTTTATTTTTTCCTCCAACTTTTGTATTCAATGATCATTCTCTCATTTTTGTTTCTTTCATCTTTTGGTAGTCATATATTCACCCTCTATCGGTATTATTGGTTTCACTACATACTTATATCTATTGAGGTTTGTTATTATGAGGTAGTCTTCCAAAAAAAAAATTAAATGAAATAGGTGCTCATTGATATTTGTGTATCCATCAAACAATGTTATTTCTCCTCGATTGGAAACTATATTATTAGTTCTCTCCAATCTATTTATTTTTCTAATTCTTTAAGACTCCAAGGATTCTTCTCCTCCCACCTTTTGAGTCTCTTTCCACTCTTATTCCCTATTGTATTCATGGTTTTCCTCCCTCTGTCCCTTAGCCATGTATCCATAACCTAACTCCAAGTTTGCAATGGGATTTTACCAGATGCATGCTTCCTTCTTGGGAAGAACCCCATTTCTTCTTAAGTAGGATTGCTCCTAAAACTCTTGTTAGAGTTCAATTATCAAGATACATGATCCTGATAAATAGTGGTACACTTCTCCTTGTTGAAAAAAGGATTTCAAATTCGATGGAATGCCACCGAAATGTTGGCAACTAACTAGGCACAACATTTGAAATCCCTAATATCTTTATTGAACAATTTATTAATACTAACACATCATCACTAAATATATTTATAAATAATTATCAAAACTTAATATCAAGCATACCAGTGACAAAATTTTCACAATAACATAACAAATCACCTAACATGACTATAACACAACACAATTACAGTGGGAAAAACCTCAAGATGGGGGTGGTGGGGCGAAATCCACTCTTTAATAAAGATTAAAAGTGCTTGTCTCACTTAGCTCCTTACATTTTTCGATAGTAGTGTATTCTTCCAACAAACACCTTACATAAGATTAAAACTTTTCTTTGCAGATTACTATATTACTTAACTTATCTTTTCCCTTATGCATATCTATTTTACATATTTAATTTATATATCAATTGTTTTTCCTAGTCATTTTGATGACTAGGCCATCACTGATGAGACATATGCCCCCATATTGCTTATGTTGATCCTCAGTTAAAGGATTCTTACCCATAGCTAGGAGATTTTACCATCAACATTAACATGTGCATATTATCACTAAGAGAAGTACAAATTACATGTTATATTGTGAATTAATCTGATCCAATTCTTGTTTTAATCAAAAGGTCATCCTTTCTTAAAGAGTTTGTGCTTCATTAATCCAATGTTTCACTATATTATTTGAATGAATTGCAAGTGCAATCCCTTCTTTACCTTCTAACTTTGTTTAACTAATATGTCTCTACCTTTTTTTTATTTTCTAGTATGAAATACAAATATTTCTATTTTTAACTTTCTTCTAAATACTTAATAAATCTTAACGAGTTTATCAAACACCAAGATGAAAACCTCTTTTAAAGTGCAAAACTTAAGGAAATGTTTGCACCTTAAGAGATTGATCCATCTTAATGCTTGATAAATTCAAAGTTAAAATAAATTTATGTCAATTAATATTCATACATAAAAACCTTGAACTATTTTTTTTTTTTTTAACAGAAACGGTTATAGATTATATTAATGGGGTGGACTAACCACGGATTTGATTACAAAATGGCCTCGAATTTCTTCGGGTCTCTCTTCCTGAACCATTCTACTTCTATAACTATAGACTAGTGAGCATAAGACTCAGCACTATTTCAGCATTTGGAACAACGGTGTTTCAGCATATGTTCCAGCACTGTTTCAGCATATGTTCCAGCACTGTGTTTTAGCAATACAACATTGTTTCAGCATATGTTCCAGCGTTGTGTTTCAGCATCTGTTCCAGCACTGTGTTTCAGTGTCTGTTCCAGCACTGTGTTTCAGCATCTGTTCCAGCACTGTGTTTCAGCATCTGTTCCAGCACTGTGTTTCGGCATCTGTTCTAGCACTGTGTTTCAGCATTACAACACTGTTTCAACATATGTTCCAGCACTGTGTTTCAACATCTGTTCCAACACTGTGTTTCAACATCTATTCTAGCACTGTGTTTCAGCATATGTTCCAGCCCTCCTTTGCATAGCCATCTATTATTTTACACGCTGCTGTCCTTTTCATGGGATACAGATTTTTGTTGGATCTCTGTCATTTATGCATAGATCTCCTTGGGCCAGGAGGCAACCTTTATTGGCTAAAGCATTTGCTTCTTTGTTTAAGTCCCTGAGTATATGGTAGCAGTTGAAGGAGGTGAATTCCTGGAGAGTGTGTCTTAGTCTTGGAAGGTTCTTATTTAATCCAGCATCATTGAACTGTCCTCCCGAATGTATCATTTTGATCAGGATTTCGGAGTCTCCGAACACTTGTAGATTCCAATGGCCTCTTGCCTTGGCTATCTGGCACACTTTTATTAGAGTCAAGATTTATGCTTGGTTATTAGTTCGCTGTCCAAGTCCCCAAATGAAGGTTTCTAGCGTTATCCCTTCGTTGGAGTAAATGATCCCTCCAGCTCCCGCTCTGCCAGGGTTTCCCTTGGAGGTGTCGTCGAAGAAAGCTGTAGTTATTCCTTTCTTCTGCCACCATCTTTGGAAAGTGTCATTATTGTCTCTTAGCCTCCATTTTGTTTCAGAATAGGGTTTTTCAATACTTTGGGTCCTAGAAGTGAGCATAGGGTTACCGAGCCAATTCTTTTCTTCCTGTTGCAGCGAGATATCTGTTTTGTGGGCTTGAGATCTTAGAGTTTCTAAGAGGAGTCCTTTTGCTTTCACTGCTACCATGCTGGGGGTCCATGTGATATTGTTGAAGATTTGCTCGTTTCTTGCAAGCCATAGTTTCTAGCACACATACTTAGGGATGGAAATCCAGATTCAGGCCCATAGTGTTTTCATTGAGAGCGAGGGATAACAGTCCTTCTAGTTTGTGAAAAGATCTACAGCAGAGATGTTCAAGGGGACAACAACGTTGAGACCATGGAGGGTAAGGAACCAGACTTTGTTTGCAAATTGACAGTCTACAAACAAATGGTCAGATGTTTCCATTGCTTCTTTGCATAGAGCACATCTGTGAGGGCCTATGATATTTCTTTTCATTAAGTTTTCACCAGTCAGGATCTTTTTGTGCATTAGAGTCCAGAAGAAAAAATTAACATTGGGGAGCGGTGTAGAGTCCCAAACATCCTTCCAGATTTTAGTTGGGGGTGGTCTGTCTTTCTGACATTGAAGCATAACATAGCCTTTGGCTGTAGAATAACTCCCAGTGGGCCCCCAGCCCCATTTGTCTTTTTCATTCATGTGCACTGGTGCAGCATCTTGGAGCTCTGCTTTAAGCATTTCCAGCTATTGAAGGAGACTATTTGGAACATTGCCGAAGTGCCAGTCTGACCAGGAGTCGTCCTCATTCCATTTTGAGATATCACTGATCCTTTGTATTCCTCTTTAAACAAGAAAAATGTGAATTTCGTTCAGGCTGGTGTTTGAGGCAAGGGGCGGCCTCCCCATTACCCGATCTGTCCATAGGCAAGTCCATCTGCCGTTTCCAGGAATTTGGTATAGATCTTGGGTGAAGATTTGCGTTCCCTTGAGGCATAGTTGCCATAGCTGCATGCTTTTCCTGTGGAAAGCATTTTGTAAATTTATGATTTGAGTGCTGGGGATGTATTTGTGCAGGAGCGTTTTACTTATAGGATGAGAAGGCTCATTGAGCAACTTCCACTGGATTTTGCATCCAAGGCCAATGTTAACAAGGGTTGGATCTCTAATCTGGAGCTCGCCTTCTCTTAAGGGCAGCTTTGTTGTTTCCCATCTGACCAAATGGAACTTGTGTTGGTTCCCTTTGCCTCCATGCCACAGCAAATCTCTCAGGAACTTATTGATTTGCCCAGAAATTGATTTGGGTGCCAGGAGATAAGTTGCTTGGTAGATCGACAGTGAGGAGAGAGTTTCCTTTATCAATGTTAATTTTCCTCCGTGTGTGAGCCAGTGTCCTCCCCAGGCATCAATTTTCCCTTTAATTTTTGTTAGGACTCCTTCCCACAGGTTGACTTTATTGGTGCCCAAAATTAATGGCAGCCCAAGGTACTGTATCTTTTCCCAATCTGCATACCCTTTGAACCCCAAGGTGCTGGCAATCCTTTGGATTTCATGTTCTGTTGCATTCCAACTATAGACAACACTTTTCCTTTCTCTTATCAAGGCTCCTGACACATTGCAGTGGTTCTGAAGTATGCTCTTAAAAGCAGAAGCTACTCTGTTTTAGGCTCCTCCTAGCATAAGAGAATCATCCGCAAACAGAGCGTGATTAATAGGCTTGAGGTCCTTCGTAATTCTCAGGCCTGGGACAGCTCCTATTAACCTTTCCTACTCCAGCTTCCTGTTGAGTGAATCGCCCATTAAAATGTACAGAAAAGGGGAGAGAGGGCAACCTTGCCTCAACCCCCTCGAAGATTTGAAGAACTTTGTTGGCCTCCCATTTACCAAAGGTGCTATCCATGGGCTATGGGTGCAGGCTTGTATCAGGTTTACAAACTCTTGCTCAAATCCAAATGAGAGTAGCACTTGATACAAAAAGGTCATCTTTACTCCGTCGAAGGCGTTAGCCATGTCTAACTTGATCAACATGCCCTTCTCTTTTCTGAGTTTGCTAGAATGCATAGCTTCCTGAACTAGGATCACATTGTCCAGGATATGTCTCCCTTTGACGAATCCTCCCTGCGAATCTGAAATAAGTTTGCCCAACAGTGGCTTTATTCTATTTGCTAGAAGTTTTGCAATTATCTTATAAGAAGCATTGCAAAGGGAGATTGGCCTGAATCTATCAAAGGAGGCAGGGTTTGTTTCTTTAGGGATTAAGGCGAGGAATGTTGAGTTAGTGGCACCTCCCAGTTTTTCTTTCTGTAGGAATCCTTTTATCATTCTCATGAGATCATATTTGATTATATTCCAACATATCCTATAAAAATGAATAGTGAACCCGTCTAGCCCTAGACCTTTGTCAGGGGCCATGGACCAGATGATTTTGCAGATTTCTTCTTCGTTGGTTTGGCTCAAAAGTGTTGTGTTGTCTTCTTTTGTAACCAGAGTCGGGATGTTCATGAGGAATTCCTTGCTTCCTTCTTCGTTATTATCATTCTCTTTGCTGTAAAGATGGTGAAAGTGTGAGACAACAACAACCTTTATTTGATCTATTCCTTTGCAAATCTTCCCATCATTGGTTGTGATTTCAGAGATGTGATTCCTTTAGAGCCGGGATTTGAATTGGCAATGAAAGTACGATGTGTTTCTGTCCCCAGATTCCAACCATAAGCAATGGGATTTTAATCTCCAATATTCTTCTTCGATTATGAAGGAATGGTAAGTTTTACTTTGGATTGCTTGCTCCTTTTCCAGATCTGAGTTAACATTTTCTTTTATTTCCATTTCGCTTTGCAGCTTTCCCAACTGCTGCACTAGCTCCTTTCTTTGGGTGTTGGGTTTACTTTCCGGTCTTTTACTCCATTCCTTGAGGGTTGTTTTTGTTATTTTGAGTTTTTGTTCCCCGACAAAGTGGGGAGACCCAATTAGTGTGGTGGCCCATGCCATTCGAAATGTCTCATAGAAACCACTCTTTTCTTTCCACAAAGGGTTGAATCTGAATGGGATTGGGCCTAAAATTTCTTCATCCTCTAGTGAAAGCAGAATGGGTTTGTGGTCCAAGGTAAGCTTGGGAAGGATGGCTTTGGAGATTAGCTTCCTTTCCAACAACAAAGTGCTTTGAACCAAGAATCTGTCCAGTCTGGCAGAAATGTGTTCCTCCCCTGTCCTATTATTGGTCCAGGTGTAGAGCCCTTTGCGTGGTTTAAAATCCATTAGGTCCCACTGCTGTATCATATCTTCTACTACATGAATCTGTTGGTCCTTGCTGATCCTTCTTCCCCTCTTTTCTTTTCCATTCATTACTAGGTTGAGGTCTCCAACAATGATTATATTGTTTGGGGAAATTAGTTCTAAATACTCAATTAAAGTTTTTCAACAATCTTTCTTTTCGGAGTGCAGAGTTGGTACATAAAGATTGAATAATGCAATGGTTAACTTACTTACTGTATGCTTCAGTTCAATATAGCTCCAATGCTGAGTGTTGAAGGAGTTGACGAGGCTGAACTGATCTTCCTTCCATAGTGTTGCTATTCCTCCGGAGGATCCCCTTGCACTGATTGCTTTCCCTGCATTCTTCTGCCATTTGTTTTTGCTGATCTCTAGAAGGGATTCCCCTTCGATTTTTGTCTCTTGGAGCATGAGAATGTTTGTTGGTTCCACTTTCATCAGGTCCTTAACTTCTTCAATTTTCGTCGAGTTCCCCAGACCTCTACAATTCTAAGAGACGATTTTCATTACTTACTGGTGGGGGTGGACGGGCCTCCTCCTTTTTGAGACCTTATCCCTGTATTTCTGTCGATTGACATTTCTATGGTGGGTTGGCTTCCTTGGGTATTTTGTCTTTCTGCCTCTTCCTCCCTAGCTTCTTTATGGGACTTCATTCCTGCTCTTTTGGCTGGTCTTTCTAAGATCTCATCCTCGGAGGAGCTTACTGGTTCCATTATTTTCTTTCTGGCTATGTCTGCATATGAGGGTGAGGGGGCTGCCTCCAGGGATCCTGCCATTTTCCCTTGTTCCCCGATGTATTTTCTTTTGGGGGGGGAGTTTGGATGTACCCTGCTTTCCATAATTATATCTGATTCTTCTGTTTCCTTACTGAGCTTTTCTGCTTGCGTTGCTGGTTGCGGCGTAGGATTGGGGTCCCCGTCAGGTTGCTCTTGTTTCAATTGCCCATGGTTGTCATTCTTCGTTGTTCCTTTGTTTCTAGATCTTGCTGTCCCTGTTTTCTGAACTGTGATCCACTGGTTTGTTTTTGCATTCTCACTCTCCTCTGCATTCTTTTTTTTGCAGTGCCTTGCGAAGTGGCCATATCCATGACAGTGTTGGCATTTGAAAGGTAACTGTTCATAATCTAGCTCCTGGATATGCGTCCAGTCTGCCGCTGTAAGTTTGATTGCCTCTGGTAATCCCACTTCCAGATCCACCTCCACACAGATCCGAGCGCATGAGTACTGATCTTTCATTGGTGCTTGATCAATGTACCTTCCGAGCTTGTTGCCGATTGCATGCAGTGACTTTTGGTTCCAACAGTGCAAAGGAAGATATGGTAGGCGAACCCACAATGGAACAACAGATGGCACGTCCTAAGATGGATCGAAATCCGGGGTCCATTTGTTCAGATATAGCCCCTGGGGTCCCATGAAATATGGGCCATTTCTGAAAATGAGGTTTTTGTCTTCAGGGTTTTCAAAGACGAATACAAAGTAACCTTTCCCTACGAAGTGACTCTTATCCCTTCTGAGATGAGCGGGCTCCAGTTCCTCTGCACCCAGGCTTCGACGGATTTGGGAGAGGGCCATAGACCGGTAAATTGCCCGATAAGACCTCTGTCTGCCAGATTGACTGTCGACCTACAAGTTTCTTCCAATGGCAGTTTTACGCTTGGGATGCATTCCAGTTTCTTGACGAACTTTTGTTGTGCTACTGACGGCGGCCTTTTGGACGCCTCGGCCACCAGTTTCCTGAAGGCATCAATCTCTAGCAAAGGGGGAGAGGTGGGGACGGATCCCCCACCAACGTCCATGGCTGGGGGACCCCTGCTCGCTGCTTTCTCTGCCACGCTCCACTCACCCTCTCGCTCCTCATGCGTTTCTTTCCATTACCACTGACAATTTCTTCTACAGAGAATTTTTGCTTGGATCTTGGCAGGTTTGAGCCAATGGCTCTAAGTTTCAGCCTCCTCACGGATCTGATCACATGGCTAGATAGATTTGTGGTTGTAGGTATGGTTGTGGATGCTCACGGCCCCACAGCTGGAATCGGTTTGAACAGGGGAGGTTGCGGCCTTGCTCCCTCTCCCTCTTGGCTACACGCTCGGCCCCGAACTCGACCCCCAACACCTGCAACACGGTCTCTGTACTTGTCACGACCCTAAAACCTTGAACTATTTTAATACCACTATAAAATTTGTATTTCTATTTTCTTAAAATTGCAACTAAATATTATGAAAAAATTCTACTAATATTTGAGATATTTTACCATTGTTACAAATTAAAAAAAACACACTCTTCGTACAAATTATACATAAAAGTTTTATGAGCGATTTCAATGTACTTTAAAAAAATTGAAGAATAAATAGTGTAACCATTCCCATTCCACTTTCTATCTTGTGAAGTTGATTTTCGTAGATAGAATTATTATCCATTTCTATTTCGTAGATAGAATTATTATCAATTTCTAGAATTATTAGAAATTGTAACACAACAATCATGTTTTTATCGTTATCCAAACACGATCATTAACTATATGTAAAAATACATTTACAAAATAAAATTTTAAAATTTAGATATATCATTTTTTTTTTAACATGAAATAAAAAAAAAAAGGTGAAGATTTGATTTGTAAATAAATACAAAATATATATATATATATATATAAATTTCCTAACATTTAAAAAAAAATCATCACAACAACAATTACAATTGTAATTATATTATACCATTGTTACCTTGTCTCTATCATTATCCAAACATGATTATTAAGCGAAACACAATTAAAATAAATTATTATATAATAAATTCTTATTAATTTATATTTAAATTTATAATGGAAAAATCATTTTATAGTTAATAATAAAATAAAATTTAAATTTTTGAAGATTTAAATTTTAAGAAAATATCTATAAATTTATAGAATCAATTGAACTTAATTATTATCATCATCCTAATTGAATCAATTAAACTTAATTATTATCATCATTTTAATTGAGCCATATTAAAATTTATAAATATAATATAAATGTTTAATATTTGTATTACTATTTTGTTCAAAATAATATATATATATATATATATAGTAATTTTAATGTATTTTTTCACATATAGATATTTGTCACAAATGTTGTTTATGAATAATATGTATGTTTAGTTTCAAGTGGTTCATATAAATTTAATTTCATGATTTTTTTTTATCAAATGACAAGTGAAAGAATTATACAAATTAAATAGTCAAATTGTTATATAAAGGAGGCTCCTTGTCATACAAACAAAGATTTTTTATACATCAATTAAGTATTTAACTAAACTTGACTATATTGTTTATACAACTTTCTCAATTCCTCTTCATATAAAATTACATAATCAAATTAACCCGAGGATCACACCCCCGCAGGTTTCGAACCAGTGACTTTAACAACACGGAGTGGCTTAACAACACACTCCGTCACCGACTGTCCTACACCTCGGGGACATTCAACTAGAGAGGCGTAAGGAGATGACAATGAAGGCAATTCTAGAGTAGTGTCCCGTTCGGGAGGGTGGTATGGGGAGGTGGTGCGATATGAAGTAAGGGGAGGCTCTGGGGTGGAGGCACGCGCAGGGTCTTGAGGCAAGCTTCGAAGAGTTTTCTTGCCTCATCCTCTCGAACCTCTTCTTCTTGCAGCGTACTAGGTCGCTCCTCGTTTTGATTTACCTCAAAGTCGAGGCATCAGGAAAAACACCGAAAACCAGAGATGGAGAGTGTGATAATTGTTGTGTGAAGGACAAGAATCGAGCCAGAACCAAAAGAAATAGCGGACCAGAGGAAGAGTGTTAGGCGCAGAGGGCCGAGAGCGCCAAGGAAACTTGAGCCAGAGGAAAAAAACAAGACACTTTGCAGGAGGAGGCCAAGACTCGGGAGGCCAAGAGCTTGAATGAGCCATGGATTTCCAAAACGTTGAACCGGGCAAGGTGATGGGACTCGGCCTGCGTCCAAGCCATTTCCATTATCGCTCCCATGAACTGAAGCGCCATCAAATTAAACCGATCCAAATTCAATTGAATGCAGAAATGCATCGACCGAAAACTTTAAAATTGAGAGAGAATTTTATTACCTTTAAAGTTCGTTTTAAGATACAGTAACATGAGAGGGTGCATTATATAGTTGCTAATTATTATCTTATAAAATAAAATAGGCTCATCATGTCGATTATTTGAGAATTTGATTCTTAATTTTTTAAATATTACGTTGAAAAAATATCCATAAATTTTTGAGTGAAATATTAAAAATTTAGATGTAAAGATAGGTATAAAAGTATAATTTATTTATTTTTTTAAATATTAATTAATTTTTTTAATTTTTAATGTTAATATTTGGATTTTTTTAAATTAAATAAAATTTTCAAAATTTAATTTTGATGGAATTATATTTGGAATGTATTATAATTATTTTTAATTTTGTCTTTTTATTTTTAAATTTAAATAAGATGTTCAAATGTTTATTATGATGTAACTTGGAGGGAATTGTTAGATTTGAATCTTTAATTTATGGTTTTTAACAGGTTTAGTTATGTGGTTTAAGTGGTAGAACTAATTCTTGAAGCTATAACTCTCATGCAAAAACACACTAGTACAAAATTTAAATGAGATTAATAGTTAATAATATGTGTTTTCTTCTTGGAAGTTATATGTTTAAATTTGGAGAGGGATAGAGTATGTATACTATGTAAATTAGGAATAAAGCATGTCTCACCAATATGAAGGTCTCATATGTCAATTTGGTGTTTGGCTAATTCATAATCTTAAAATTAGACTATGATACACATATAATTCTTTTCTAGTATGAACTTTGCATATAAATTGATGCTCCTCAATGCATGCAATAAGAAACTCACTTGTAGTCCAAAGGTTACTTTCTAAAATACTTTTTTTTTTTTAATAAATTTATTCATCCTCAATAATATAATAAGAAAATAACATATAAGCACAACTTCACTTTCTTCTTACATGTATTGCATAAGGGTATTTTATCTCAAGGGACAAAAGGTTATAGAGATCACCTAGAGGCTAGGGATTGCCTCCAACAATGAGGCAACTCTTAATCTCAAAGGACAAAATATTCTTGAGATCACCTAGGGATTGCCTCCAACAATAAAACAACTCTAACAACACTCCAAGGCATCAATATATTATTCAAACATAACATTAATCATGTCTCTATATAAAAGGACTTTCAAACCATCATCATTGAGTGGCTTCTTTAAGAAAACCTTTCAAATTACTGTGAGTAAACATAATTATTCAAAAACTAATCTCTATGTCCAATTAATTCAAATATATTTTGAAAGTGATAAAAGACAAATAAAATTCCAAATAAAAATAAATGAAATTTCAAATATAGAGATAAGAACACCTAAAAATATGTTGATTTTAAAAGATAGTAAAAAATCACCATTTAATTTATTTCCCTCCAATTAACATTGTAGATAGCACGCTTGCCATAGCCACTTCCCACATCCAACCCATGTGAAGGATATGGGCTACTATAATCCTCTTCCCCTTTGCCTCCATCATTCCATCATCTTGATGAAGGTCATTACCACCAACATTTGTTCAAGACAAAAGCACATTATATCAAAAGTTTACAAAAGTAAAATTTTATATTTTATTCAGTAAACAATATATCGAAGTTTACACAAGCACAATTTTAAACTTGTTTGATTTAATTACGCCGAAAGCGTTCTTTTAATGGAGAGGTCTTTGGGAATCTTTCGTCGTCGGTCCACTGGTCAAACCCATATATAGCTTGTTCAAACCGGTCGTTGATTCTGCCACAGACTCTGACTCCAACACGTCCACTCTCTATACGGATATAATAAATTGTTCATTTAGTTGGAAGATTTTGTGTGATTTAGTGGAAAGACTTTGCAGCCTAGCATTCAAACCCGGAATCAATCCGTCCTATCCAAAACTATTCAATAAAAGTCAGTTGCATTAAATTTAATGTCCCACACCATAATGAAATGTTTGAATTATTACCAATTTTTCTGTGGAAAAAAAAAAATGATATGTTTGAATTCCAAATGCTTATATCAAATATCACAATAGAATATACAATTTACTTATGACTTGAAAACAGTTTCTTATGGCTGATTTGCAATTTTTTCCCAATTTAATTTTTTAATTTGTTTTTTTTCTCACAAATCCCTTTCAAACTGGGAAATATTTGTCACTTTACTGGTGTTTATTAATAAAAATATATATTTTTTAAATATTTAAAAAAATAAATAAAATGTTTTTATTTATTTATAATAATTTGATTTGATTAAAACTTAATGTTCACCAACATTTGAAAACATTTTCATATTAATAAAAATACACAATTTTTAAATATTTAAAAAATAAAAAATAAAATGTTTTTCTTTATTTGTAATAATTTGATTTGATTGAAACTTAATGTTCACCAACATTTGAAAACATTATGAAAATGTTGTAAGTTTTTAAAATTCAAAGTAATCTTGAAATTGAATTGAAAGCTATATTGTAAAGGACTAATAATATTAAAGATATTGGATATGAATGGCGTGTGACCAAGTTTAGTAGTGTCCATTTATTTATTTTCTATGGTGGGTGACAACTTTTAATGAGAGGAGGAGTTACAATTTGAAATTTAAAGAAATTGGTTTTTGGTAGATAGTATAAAAACCATATCTTGTCTTGAAATTTTTTCAATGTAAAACACAATTTTTTAGCAAGGAAAAAAAGTATTGATATCAAAACATGTTTATATAATATTTAAACATGGTATTTCCTTTTGTTTTGACATGGAAGTTTTGTAGAAGTATATTTCTAGCATTTTTGAAGGGTACAAGAACTTATAGTGCTGAATTTTCAATCTACAAGCTTAAGCCTAAATTTTGCAAAAATGTAATTTGCATATGGCCACAAGGTTCAGCCTTAAAGGAGATAAATGATAAGTAGGTCTTTCTTTGGGACATAGGACAAATGTTGAACAGTTAAAAATTCCATTTATATGTCTTTTAAGTGTTGGTGTTGGCCAAGAATGGTTCAAACTTCAAGGTGATATGAAATATCATGTATCATCCTTAATTTCTGATTAGAATAAAAATTATGTATGCTGCACTTTTTCCCATAACTAGCTTGATATTGACACGTTTCTTTATGGGATGAAAAATAATGTTTTTTTGTAGTGATCAACTAGTGTTTTTTTCCGAAGTATCAGTTAGTCTACTTGGTTATCTTGCTTTTATATTATCTATTAGCAATATGAATATCCCAAACTGTTTCTCTATAACATTGGTGCATTATTGTTTCTATAACTCTCTATATTTAGAGAAAGGTTTCCTATTTTTTCCTATTTTTCATATTTTCCAATGGATAATTCTATCCTTATTAGTAATTAAAAGCAAGAACCCAAGAGGTTTTGCATTCACACTTATATTGACTTAAACAAAATGAATGGTTTATTGTTGTTCTTAGATGAACTTTGTATCATACATGGTTTCTAACAAAGTTTAGTTCTACATTGTTTAAGAAATGTGAATTTGATTATAAAACAAGAATGGATGGTGAGAAACTGACTATATTTTTCTTGGTCATATTTTTTATGCTTCTCCCTAACTTTTATTAACCTGCAATGTTACTTTTTCTATTCTTGAATTGGATATAGGTTTTTTGAGTCTGTTGAAGGATTCAATCACAAGGCTATAGTGGTTGGCTTTGAGCAATATGGAAACGAAAACATGGTTTATGTCTCTCTTGTTATGGTTGTATTTGGTTCTACTGTCACAAAAAATTGAAAAGTTGGTTTTCTTGGCTATATAAATTGTTTTCTAAGCTGCCTTTCTAGGGTTTACAATACATGCAATGGTGGGCACCAATATCTAGCGTCATCATAACCAAGTTGTAGAAGGTCAAAGGATCGTTGTAGCCAAGGGAAATTTACTTATTGTTCAAATAATCACAATAATCCTAAGAATAACTCAGTCCATGGCTACTATTGTTCATTTTGGGTGCTTAATGCAAAGTGTATATGTTGCAAAAGAATTTTATTTTTTTTAAACTATAGTGGGAATTTTTTGTGCCCTTTTTAAATTCCATATACTCCATGGGCGTTATCTTCCCTTTGTAGTTACCTAACTTCTCTTAATCTTAAAAAACAATAACAATCAAATCATAGTATATGCATTGAAAAGAGATGAAAATATTTTTCCCAAAAAACAATCTACGTTGACATGGCTCAATGATGAGGCCCCAGTCTACTTCTTCCATGGTGAAACACTCTAGGTAGTGTGATTGCTTGTGAAGACTAATGATACATGGCTACAAATGGCATGGTGAGGTGGTATAATGATGGGTCTAAGATAAATGATGATTAGATACGTTCTAACTTGCCTAGATTATGAAATTTGCTCAGAGGTACTATATTAATGACCATACCTTTCTTTATTCTCATAAGGTATATGAATCAATATTATTGTACTTAAGATAATATCAAAACAAGTTTAAAATGAATTTACATTGAAAGGAACTTCCTCATATAACTTAACCGTGCCTCAAGAAGAATGGAGACTCCCAACATGTATACAAAGATTACTATCAAATCCTTTTCAGTCTCTCCATGAATGGAAAATTATCCATCTGCTTCTTTCTCTCATCAATGATGTAATAGATTTCATCCCGCCCCTTTTTTATCCATTTTCACTAGACATATTAAAACATGTACAATCTCTCTAGCTAGAGTGATGCTCTTGGCAGACAATGTCACGATGAAAAGGAAGAGTGAGAATAATAGTAGCATTAGAAGCATTATCAATTCGAACTGAAGCTAGGATCCTTAGGCACTGCAACTCATCACCCACAAGCCAACAAACAAAGTTAAAAATAAAAACAATGCAATAGGTGGCAGGTCGATAAAAAAATATTATGATATCTGGCATGTTTTAATAGGGAGCAAATAGATGACAAAAAAATATAAAGGAATCGTCCTCTCAACAATGCCCCCACCTCCATTCATGGAAAAGAAAAAGAAATCGAACTCTAAACCTCTTGCACAAAAATGACGAAGCTTCAACATTGAGAAGTCTCAATATTGAACCTCACAAGAGTTGGGATATCAATATATAACCACAGAACCAGAACTCGAAACCTCTTGCATGGAAAGAAAAAATCTCCCACACTCAGACACTTCAGTGTGGTGGAGGGGGTCCGAAGATTGAACCTCACAGATGTTGAAATATCGATGTATTGAAGACATTTGTTGCTACTACTTCCCTTGTGAGGATTTAAGTGTGAATTATGTTTGGTCTCAAGACGCTCTAACTCCTCGATGTAGATAAAATGGTCTTCATCCTTGTTGAACACATAAATCTTCCTTCAACTACTCCTTGTGCTCTTCCCCAATCATGCCCTCCGTCGCTAGGGTGTTGTAGTTGATAAATTTCTCTCCCACAGAGTGGTGTAGGGCCCGACACCTCCTTCGTGACATATCTAAGCCCTCCATCATGGGCCCCTCTAAATCCTCAACCCTTTCCAATTCTGCCATCGATCCCTCCATTGTGACCTCCTCCAAATCCACAACCTTTCCCAATTCTTCCCCTTCCACCTTTTCTACCCCCTCGAACTCGACCACCTTTGTCAATCATGCCTCTAAATCCACCTCATTTTCCAACACTCCACTAATTCCTCCACCTTTGCCAATACCTCCACTCATTCGTCCACCTTTTCCAATCATGCATCCAAATCCACCTCCTTTTCCGAGAGCTCCATCGATTCCTCCAACTTTTCCAATCACACCTCCTTTTCCAATTTCTTTACCCTTGCCAATTCCATAACCAAATCCTCCTACTAGCCCACCACCACTGCCAAACCCGGCACCACCACCAAATCCACCATTGAAATTATTGAAGTGAGAAATTACACACCAATAAAAAAAAAAAAGTGTTAATCAACACCCTAATAAGAATGTGTTAACAATGAACAATCTTAAGCCTAGATCTACCAATTAATCCTTGATCTACCAATTGATACTATTAAAAAAAAAAAAAAATGTCAATGTCATCTTTCATCCAAAGTAAACACCTGTTCTCTTTCCACATTGTAATCATCTCTTCGGGTGAGATCGGAAGAGCGTCGTGTAGGGAAA